>JBBMJM010153685.1:0-10513 GCA_037832705.1 Centriscus cristatus
TGTGTGTGTGTGTGTGTGTGTGTGTGTGTGTGTGTGTGTGTGTGTGTGTGTGTGTGTGTGTGTGTGTGTATTGGGTGCTGAACTCAACCGCTTTGAACTCCTTTCTAATATTATGACCGCATGATGATAGTGATTAGTGGAGTGCAGGGCAACTAAGCCAATTTTCCTACTAAAAAACAAGGGGAGAAGAGATTCAGATGACAGGATTCAGAGATACTTTCATCCCACATGTGGTGAAGGAAGTGAATGTGAAATTTAATTTATAAATTTATTTATTTATTTTCAAACTCTTTAAAGCCCCTGTTTTGTTTTCACTGGTAGTTATATTGGTCACTGTGTGTATATATATATATATATATATATATATATAGTGAGGAGGTGTTTATAAGACATACCAGTCATTGTATATGTTGTTACATTTTCATTGTATCTTTTGAAGTGATAGAATATAATATGATATTTATAGTTTTGTGTTATGTTTGGAAAAGACAGTTTTCTTCTATGGGTTTAGAATATTCTTTGGTTTACACAGAACAAAATAAATCCTGGAAAATAGAAAGCATGGTGTGGATACATTTTTAAAAATATGCGCAATCGAATGATTTTCATATTTAACCATTTAACTATCCTTTTCATCTGTGAAATACTGAACACATGGATGAAGCTCATTGAGGGTGACTGGACACATTAATCAACAGATATAATTGGGTAAAGAATGAATAAGGAATGGATGCTTGTACAGTTATCGTGTGATGTATAATCAAGGTTCTGTATTTCAATGAATTACTGAAGGACAGAGTGAAGATACGCAGCCAGGAATCAACCAATGGACTGCAGAGGGAGCTCACCTGTTGTTCAGCCTCTTCCTCGTCGCTGCTGATTTTCAGGTCATCTTCCAACATTCTGCACAGAGACAAAGGAACTTGTGTTATTGGAGCCATGACCTCCTGTCTGCTTGCAATAGGATTAATGTGCAGTGCGCTGTGATTTGCAATTCCCTTTGAAGAACCTTCTTGGCTAATAGATTAATTGCGCAGCGAAAGCATTGCTGGCTCATGTTGGGGGAATGAGGAAATGGACAGTGGATGGAACACTGGGCTGCAAAAAACCTACCAGATGTTCAGCTTTTAGGAGTCAGAGAAAAAAAGCCAGATTGTTTTTTTTCTCCTGGAAACTTTCTGTCTGACTGACCTACAGCCAAGAATTCTTTGGAAACTCGACAGTGTTCTCTGTCCCTCGCTGAGTGTTGTACATGAGCTTTTAATCAGAACAAGAACCTGTTTGCTCTAATTGTTTTTTTTTTTTTTTTGCTCCTCAAACGCAAGAGGCAGACGTCCAACAATTCACATACTGTAAACCAACAATGTGCTTGCTCACGTTTGCAAAGAAAGATATACACCACATGCTGATAACTTGACCCCCCTCACAGCATCACCTTCACCTTACCACACAAATTATTCTGTATTTATGTGCTGCGGATAGACAGTGTCCTGTGTTTTATCGCTTTATACGTATATGTACACCCTCCAACACAAGCTGTTATTTTAAGATAGCGCTGCCATTGTTATGACAGGAGAATCCCCTAAAGGGATTTTGTACAGCCTCTTCAACCACTCTTGTCAGTGCTTGCACCACTAAAAAACACTCCCCAGAGTTGCAGTGTTTTCAGATGGGACCATGTGAGTCGTATGAGAGAAGCACAGTAAGAAAAGCTGTGCAGATAAGGCCACAGTGCAGCACGCTGCAGCACAGTGCAGCACACTGTGATGATAGATATGTTTGAATGAATGAATAATGGATTCCTATTTTACTTCATAAGAAGGGACAGATGGAGACAGGGAGATAGCAAGTGAGATGGAAATGATAATGAAGGGAGTGCTGAGAAGAGAAAGAGGAGGGAATAGAATGTAAGTGAGAATAAGTGCAGTGCAGATGCAGTCGGATATAATTGAGTATAAGACGAAAGCAAGTGAAGCTTTGAAAGAATCTGATTTCTTAAAGGTGCACGTGTTCTTGATTGCCTTTCTAAAAAGAGTCGACTTATTTCCAACAGCAAAGCTGTGCGTCATTGTGAGAGTGTAACATGAACATGTAACATGAATGAAATATCCATGTCATTGATGTAATATCCATGTCCCATAAATGGACTTCTTCCTGACACAACATGCTTTCGGACACTTTTCTCAGTAAAGACTCACACAGCCATTGTTGGGGGTGGGGGTGGGGGTGGGGGGGTGCGCGCTAATGTATTGTTTTCCCCAGAGGGCGTCTAAGTATCCCCATTTATCAGCTTCACAGCAAACATTCATTTTCTGTTAAAGCTGCTTGAGCCTCTGTGGGCCGCTACTTTCACCATTTCATAACGTCAGTTTCCCCTCACACTAAAGTGCCGATGTCCTCCACTGCTCGCGTCACATCATACTTTAAATTGTTATGCACAAAAGGTGTTTTCAAGGAAACTGACATAACCCAAACACCATGAATTGCCAACAGCTGGGAGTTGTTCTGCTTTCAAACAGCAAAAGTCTGCAAAATCCTCCATATACTATACATATACTATTATTAATTTGACCTGCTCTGAACCTGCAGGACAGTGACAAACCTTACATATCTGTTATGGAGGGATATCAGTACAGAAAATGAGAGTGTAATGTAGAACGATAGATCTTGATAATATACTGTAATACCAGATCTATTTTGCCGGGTGAATTCGTAGGTAACTGGACTTGTAGTTTCTTGTTGCAGTCTGTTTGTGTGTTAATAAGTTGCCTATGAATAGAACCCAGAAAGATATCATGACCTGTATGACTGAGAACTTTGATAGACAATGACACGCGTGCTGTAGTCTATCAGATGTAAAACTGTATTCTCAGCCCGAGGCAGTGTGTTCATCAACACTATTTCTTCTCAAGGCTTATTCAGCTACTTCCTTGGTATATATTACCAAGTATAGTGCCTTATTGCAAACTACCATAATTACATTTTAGCAGTTAAAAATCAGGACTGTCTTCCTCACGACGAGTCGCTGCTCACTCTAGCGTCAAACCAGGTTATACACCAGACTTCTGTCACCTGTGTCCCGCAATGGATACAGCACAATACCTTGATTACAATAGCAAATATGATGTCTGATATGTCAAAGCAGCAAAAGGCATTTGTGAAAACTATACCTCAAGATTTTGTCGACAAAAGAGCCAGGATGAACTTACAGAAGTGCAACTGAACTGTACACCATGATCTGTCTGTGGACACATTCTGGCAGCATGTGAGGCTGGAAAATCCCTAAATCTGTGAGTGCTATCAACATGTTTTACTTCCCAGCCCTCTACCTCTGTGAACAGGCTGTCTCTGCTCTCACGTAGATCATGAATCAACTGAGGCAAAGGCTGCCCACAGATCCTTCGCAAAATAAATACTTTGGAGTCATTTTACTATTTGCAATTCCTGCTGCTGTAATTTATACACAGCTACCACTAGGCACTGCTATCAGTATTTTGTATTTGGGCCAGACACCATATGTTCCATATTGTGTATATATGATACTTTTTACTTCAATTTTTACAAATCCACTGTTGAGGTGATGTGATTTTTGTATTTTCTACCTGTTGAAATTTTAATCATCCTCTGACACTGCAACACGTTTTGGGATTTCTAAAGTCTCCGTATCTCAACATAAGGTCTCCTTCTTTTATTGCTTTGTCTTTTCTCTGTTCAATCTTTTCTCAGCATGTGTCCGATTGTTACCAGGGAAGATACTTCTACTTAAACTGCACATGTCATTCTCTGTAAATCACGAATCATCATAGATTTTAGATTATAGAGAACCTCATTGAGCAGATCAATATAGTATCTTCTGTAACACTACACGTTTTCAACATATAGTCTGATGCACATCTGTAGGTACAAGAGATGGTTAGTACTGAGCTTTCAGCAACGGTAAGACCATGTAAACATTCAGTGAAACTCATATTCCCTTGAATAAGACGACGTGGGTCTATTCATTATCCTGAACACTTTACACTATTGAGCACCACTGTATAAAATACCCCAATAGCTGTGGTAAAACAGAAGTTCCTTTTAGCGAGTAATAATTTCACACTAATAAACAAAGCAGCCTGAGCTTGGCTATAAGATGGGTAAAACACACTTCCAGGCATCCAATTTTCATTAAGAGAGCAAGCCCTATCTGCAGTGGAAGTGTCAGAGGCTGAGTATGAGAACATATGGATATGGACATATGGATGACCATAACACATTTTGAATGACTCTTTCTCTGTCAATCCTGCTGAGGGCAAAGTCGATGAACATTATAAAAATAATACATAGTAGGTAGATGCAGTAGCAGTGTGTATCATGTTTATTATTTAGAAGCTTTTATACTTCTGTAAGAGCTTATATATTAATTATATTTTTACTTCTGCATTTTATTTTTTTATTTTTGAAAGGTGAATACACAAAACCTCAGATAAGATCCCTTATATAAGAGACCCATTCTGTTACTTGTTTCTTGGTTACCATTTGAAAGCTCTGGTAAACAGTGATAAGTCAAGCTTTAGGCACTCCCAGCTTTAATCAGACTCCTTTTACCCCGTACAATGAGCGATTGTTCCGCTTTTCTCTTAAAACACAAAACACACAAAAGAAGAAAGAAGAAGAATCACTAAAGAAAGCAGTTTAGAAAGATGAAACAACACTGACTTTTAAACATACAAACATGTTAGAACTAATATATTTCTGGTTGGTATTTTTGAGTGTGGTATAGAGACAGATACTTACGACTTCTGTGGTGCAGTTGGTGGTTTGGTGGCAGGCTTGTTAGCTGATACAGTACATCGCTCTGCAACACAACAGACGACAGTGACTTTTATTTATGCATGGAGGACAGTTTACTATGAGTATCACAGAGACGTCTAGTGATGTCATCAGTGGGTATTTAGATTTGGACTTATGTTATTAGATTTGTATGTGTCTGTTATCAGAATTACACAAAAACGCAGAATTCAAAGAGGATGTGGTTGTTTTTTATTCCTTTATGTAACAATCTAAGCAGACAGACATTTTGCTGGAAGTGTGAGAAATAATCTCCAACTGCCCCATAGTCTTCAAAGACAATGACTACTTGAGGGGAAACTTTTTAGAAGAGAAAGGGCAGATGAAAGGGAATCTTTAAAATGTATTTTCAAAATTCTGACACTACAAACGACTAATTAATGTCAATGCATTTTGAACTCTTTTTCTGTGTCTCCTACAATTGAGGCAAATTGCCCACCTCTGTAATAAGCCAGTCTCTGAACTGAATTATTGTCTCACGCAGTAAAGAACAAGTTGCATGAAACATCCAGACCACACGTGTAGGCGCTTTAGATGAGCTCCATGACACAGAAAAAATTGTGGAAATTTTTTGTAATATTTCCGGTCATACATGGTGGAGTCCCTTGTGGTGTTACATATAATAAACTGCTCAGCCTGTACGGAGAGTTGTGGTCTCTGGGTTTTATTCTGGTTAGCCATGATGTTCCTCTGCTGTTCAATGTGTTCAGCTCTTCCCCAAACTTCAACAGAAATTCAATAATTGACAGTAAATCCACCTGGTTTCCACTATTATTGCATTGCCACTGCATACCATTTGTCACAAAGTAAAGCATACCTATATATATTCAGACTGAAATTTATTAAAGGACATTGAAGCTATTGCACAATGTGAAGAAATCCATTACTATATTTATACTTTATCAGTGAGAAAATATTGAGAAGATAACAGCTGTTCATTTACTTAACAGGGGCACTTGTGTTATTCTTACACATTCAGAATGTTCCGTTTTATTCATCATTTCTTCTTCTTTTGTCATCTCTGTCGTCTCTGTTTCCTTCTCAATAAGACATGTAAAACTTCTATGTAAAATAAGTAAAGACAAACTTTCAGTTTCTGTTTTTATCCATTATTTCATATATGTATCATCAAAGCTTTTTAAAACAATTATGTTTGGATTATATTTTATGTTCATTCAATTACATCGAAAGAGAAAAAATTACAACAAATGACTTCCTGATTGGAAAGTTCCTTTAGGGAGGCATATGCCAGTTAAATGTTGACCAAAGCTCTCAAAACAATGTGATTTGTAGTGAACTTTATTCCTGCAGAGAGAATATGGCCTTATTGGCCAAGATTGTATCCGTCTGTTTCTCATTGAGTTTCTAACTATTATATGATGAGATCATGTGATCATATCACGCATGCAGTACAGACTCACTAACATGATGGATGATTAACTGAGAGGTTCCAAGATGTCTGTGGACTTCCATAAATTTCCATGAATCTAAAGTAACATGGATTTGAATCCTCAATCAGCTGAACAAATTGAGTACACATTTGTCTGATTACTTGTCCAGTTGAACAAAGCAAAATCAAAGGAAAGCGTCCCCGACTGTCACTAAGGGTATTTGCTCATTTCAAAATCATTTGCTGCTTTTTCACATTTCTCGTGGGTGGTTCTGCCTCTGCAGCCTGACTGGTGTTAATCTCCATGGAGTGTGTATGTGAGTGTTAATGCTGGGAAACTTACTCTGGGTGTTGTAGCCTGGGGTCACATGCTGTGACTCCTAGAGAGATGGAGCGAGATAGAAAAAGCCAAAGGGAGATGTGTTGAATGAATAAACCAACAGATGTCGTTATTGATTTCACAGCAATGCAGCAATGTCATTACACAATATTCAGATCTTCTGATCTCTCTGGAAGGATTAGGGTGCTGCTGGGGACTGAAAGAGCTAAAGCAGTCGAGTCTAATTCATTAAATAGTAGGATAGATTTACTGCCTCTGTGTATACCTGTTTTCATTCTTTTGACATCGACACCAATCAGAGGCTTTTCATATTAAATGCGATTCAAAAAAGCACTTTGGAGAGAGAGAAATACCACCCGCTGTTCCAGTCAGAATATTACTGACATTTCTGAGATGAGTGTTAAACAACATAACATTTATGTGACACTTATTCACACTATTTACATAACAATGTGTCACGTAGCCTTTTTTGAAGTGAAACTTTTCCACCATCTCTCTTCCCAACTCATGAATACTTGCTTTTACTTTGCCCCAGTTTTTGACTGCCAATGGTGACTGTCCAAGTAGATGACATTTTCTCTCTCTCTCTCTCTTTTCAGTTTATGTCAGAGGACAGCTATGGCCCTGTTTAGAGCCTATATCAACATGTGTGAGTACATAGTCTGCATTAACAGGCGTCTCTGTACGTACTCGGCAGGGACCAACTGACATCATTTCCTCACATGTGACATCGCTCGTGAGGAAGGGATGGGGTGATTTTTTGCTCTTTATCTAAATTTAAAGATTGGAAAAACTAAACAAAACGTGCTTGGCAGAGTACATGTTAGAATCTATAAGCGCTTTTTAACAATTATCACCTGAAGTTACCCAAGCAGGTTATTTTTTATCTCTGTATATATATTTTTTATATCCCCTGCTAACAGTGGTTCTCTCACCTGAGAACCTAAAAGTGATTTGCTTACCTGCTAACAATGACAAACTCACCATCTAACAGAGATTATATATAAGATGTTATATTTCTGTTACCACTACTCACTAATCAACAAAACATTATTCAAAAATGCATTAATTGATATTTGTGTTGCACAATCTAGTAGGTAGCTGTGAAAATGTTATTTGTTGCAGCATGTTCACTCCCATGCAGCTCTAGAAACTCAGTGAGGATGTGAATGAAACGTGCAATAAAAACTGTAATTTTATTGGCTGTCATCTGCGCCACTAAATTGCACGAGTAATCAAGTTCTTTGACAGCAACCGAGAGTTTATGGATCTAATTAGCATTTTGCAGTGAGAGAAAGCAGTTAGTCACTTGTAATAAATGTGGGAGTTTAAGTGAAACATTCTTAACTGTGTCACATCTTATTCCACCTCACACAGTCTCATGTGCGAACAGTCAAGTAAAACAGGATATTTTACTATCAAGCGTCTCAAATGATGCTGTAATTCTCAGCATTTCTGTTGGTGTGGTGAAGGGAGAAACTCTTACTAACCTTATTTGGGATGGCGAACTTTGTCTGCTCAGCCTTTCCAGGGGTGTGTATGGCTGTGAGAGGAGGGGGCCAGGAATGGGTCATCTCCTAAAAACACACAAGCAAGTTGGTTTTGTCTATGACTTTGAAAAGTGTAGTGATGCTGAAGAAATGTCAAAAGGGAGTTTTTATTTAGAAGATGTGAGGCAGTTAGTTATTTAGTTGGTTGGTTGTGTTTGTTTAAACCTGCGAGAACATAGTACAGAAAAGTTGAATGTCCAGAAAGAAGTAGCTCGAAGCAGCACTGCAGCAGCATCCCTCATAATACTAATCAAAATCAAAGCTTCAAGACATGCTGTGTGACAAACTGTGGGTTACTAAGTCAAAGGGCTTTAAAGGTCATTGACATCACAAGTCCCACCGTGCTTCTCCTCATCCCCTCCAGTAGATGACTCATGTTTTCTGTGAGCTTGGAGAGGTGTGTGTGTGTTAGTATTATGGAAGAATTCCTAGTTTGAGTGTGTGTGTATTATGTTTGGCCTGCAACACGTGATACATTGCTAGGCAACTCTTCTCTGACATCATCACGCTATTAGACGAGTTCCGATGTTTGACAGATGGTGCTGCCGATGCCGTATGTTCATACATTTGGATGTACTGTATCTGTATGCTGTGTCTAAATGTGTTCCTGATGTCGTTGGATGTGATTATCACAGACACACGTCCACATGTCAGTGGGACTATCAGCTCATTATCATGTTGAATCATTATCCATTATGTGCTAGTACTATTCATTAAATCTAAATACAAAGAAATCGTACAATTACCATCAATGTTCACTGTGAGACTTTCTGTGTATTTTAATTTCACTGATCTTTGTGTTTGATTTTTTTTTTTTTAATACAAAAACATTAAGTGATGGCTTGGATAGTTAATTTCACCTCTGCAGGATTGTTTATACCTCTGCAGGGTTGTATGCGAAGGTTACATGTCCATTATTACTCCATCGTTTGTGTAAGTGTTGTTCGAGTCAAGGTGTGAATAGGGGCTAAACTGGGTGGGAGGGATGTCAAGGCCACGTAGTAAGTGGCTGATTTGTTCCTAGACTTCTTTGTTGAATTGTTCCAGTTGGAACAACAGTGTCTGTTTCCAAACAGAAGTCTCACATCAAAATATAGCAATGAACTACGTGTAGTTCAACAACAACAACAAAAACTGCAAATACACTCTGAGTATATTCACACCCATTCACACCCTCACACAGTTGACAAAAACAATGAACCACAGGTCACCTCGGCAGACGTCTCCCTTCTAGGTCAGTTGAGAAAGAAATAAAAACTGGAACAAGCGACATCTATGTCTGCATCACACACATCTTAAGGATGTGAAGGATAGGAAATAGGATAGGAAATAGAGCAGGTTGTCCAGTCTGTGAATGTGTGTTAGCAGCTTAGAACTTATAGCAGCTTCTGCCAGCCAGTGTGCCTGTATATAGGTAAGTAAGGCAACATTGTGACAGTTAAGCTGTGGCTACATGGATTCAGATATCAGTGAAGCAACTACCACATCAGGGTAAGAAAAGTGAGGGTATACATAATAGGAACATGATCTATAGTATGGTCAGCAGGACATTTTATTCCTAGTAGCAGTAGTAGCATGCCTACATATAGTATATATTGTAATATATACTCCAGCTTGTGGCTTATGATGTTGCAAAAGTGGATTCAAGGATATATAGAAATTTCTGCATTAATTGTTTTTTGTGCAAATGCAATATCTATGTCATCATGTTAGTTATAGCAGCTACTTCTATGGTAAGTGAACTTGCACAATTTCACAGTTGAACACAATGCACATATTATTATCTGACTGAAGGAAGTGAGACAGCTTTGTAGGTAGTGTTTTTATTTATTTATAATGTGTGTTGCTTTGAACTGCGACAACAACGATATGTCTGTGATGACTTGTGACTGTGTTGTCACAGAAAGGGGAAAATGAGCAGCAGGGCTCCGGTCTGATTCACCTCACCTCACATTTTGAATTCTCTGACGTTTCCGTTTGACGAAGCTAAAAACAACAAATTAATTTCAACAGTACACCAGTTGTATTGACAAACGCTTATCATGCAGCTCATAGCACACTATCTGTCACACACACTGCTGCGTGAGGGGGAAACGGGAATGACACAGGACTGTGAGGGATGAACAGACACTGATGTGACAAAGAACAAGAGGTGGAGACCATTCCATTGAGGAGAGCGAGGGAGGAATGAGACAGCCCTTGTCTTCAATGCTGAAAAGATTAGTGGGATGACATTTGTTTTTGGAAACACAAACAAAACCAAGAACCGAGGGAGTTGATGTAATTTGCAGATTGAGAAAACAGAACGATAGACAGGGTTAGTGAAGAGAAAACTGTGGAAAAGATCTCTGCATGATGTCATCCAACTGAACCCACCCCCCCAACCACCACCACCACCACCAC
>JBBMJM010153747.1:0-10510 GCA_037832705.1 Centriscus cristatus
TGTGTAGTAACACTACGAGGCCGCCTATCAATCCCACACACTGTTTACAAACCGAACAGACAGGGAATAATGAAGGGAGGACAAAAGGACAAAGGTATATGTTTCATCAGGCTTCTGACAAAGGACGTGAGAGGGCACACGTCTGTCCATCCGTCCAAAGTTCACATGTCCCAAATACTGGGGATGTGGACAACAGTCTGATGCCCGGACCTCCAGACTCCAGAGAGCACTGCAGTTGAACTGAAATCTGCTTAGAGATCAATCTAACATTAATTTACGCCTCTGTTAATTAATCAGATAATGTGATTTCACCACCTGCAGTTGGAGGTCAAAGGTCATCGCACAGTTCATTAACTTTCATCAGCTAAGGGTGAACGATCACATATGGCCAAGTTTTCAAACAACCATATCTGCTATCCAGTGACGCAATGTTCATACGCAATAATGCAAAACATCAAAAGTGCCTCCGTTATCTTCTGCTGTAGAATTTTGTGAGATTGTTCTTTTTAATGATCAACAACTAAACACCATCTGCCCCAGACATTCTGCGCAGACTTTCCACCAGGCTTTGGTGATTAACAACAATGAAAAAGTCAACACTTTCTGTTTGCAAAAGCCGGAAAATCCGTGTCAATGGCTGCGAGTGACTGACGAGTGCTCAAATGTATGTATGTAGAATATTACAAACACGCAAAAGTTGCAGGAGTGGACGGGAGGTGATACGGTGACAGGGGACTGAATGTGCTGGTAGTCTGAGGGTGGGAAGTGTGTATGAATGAGTAGACCGATCATTCTTGTCACCGGGAGGCGTGTGAAGGTCTTGTGTAGTGTCCAGATGTTCCGGTGTGAATCTTGTCATGGGCTGGAGAATGAGTCCTGCATGAAATACAAAGGTCTAATAAGCATTTGTTAAAAAAAAAAAGACCACGAACATGGAATCTCATCAGTTTGGGTGTGTGATGACGTGGGATGAGATGAAAGATGCGTTTAACACATTCCCAACTCAACCCTTTGATTGTTTTTTTTTTTTGTTTTGTTTTTTCAAATGTCCCGCATCCTTGCAGCGATGATGGCCCTGGATACAGACTTATCTCTTTGGGGTGACCAAACACAAATAATGGGAGTGTCAGAACATGACTTTGCAGTTATAAAGGTCGAGATGAAAGACCAAAAAAAACCCACACAGCCATAATTTGTGTTTTCTAAACAGTAGAACCCATCATCCATGTGAATAACACCTTCATGACTTTCGAGTTACTGGGGGGTTTTTTTAGTGCTTGTTCCCTCCTCTTAGTCACCACATAGGAAACACTGTGCTTATGTGAGGCTTCAACATTCGCAGGAACATTTTCACAAAACAATCCCCTATGGCTGAATCACCTTAACAGCTTCAGCTGCAGAGCATTCCCTTTTCAATGCAATAACGTGACAAGTTGTCTTTGGAGCAAAGAAAATAAAATGAAACTTGAGGACAAGATGACACTTTATTGACAGATGAGGACAAATTAACCTTTGATGACGCAGCACAACCATCATTTGGGATCTGGAGACGTCAACAATAAAATCGAACGAGAAAAACTTTAATCAAATTCCCTGAGATCAGTTCACAGCAACTCAATCATTTATGTAAATGCACTGAAGATCATCAGTGCTTCATTGAATGAGTCAATGACTTCCTGCCGCAAGTGTTTAGCACCGAAAGGAGAAGTTTGCAGTCTATATGTCTGATCTTACAGTCTCAAAGTGCTTTTCATAGATGAAAGCACCTGAGGATGCAACAAGATTAATGGGAAGCCTGAAAGATGTTGTTGACCGCGGACAAAGCTTGAAAATGTCAGGTCACAAACATTCCACGAGACTTCGGTGGTCTAATCAGACACTTCCTGTCATATCCTGCTCCTGACACGCTGTTTATGGCATGACTCAAGCTGAAGGCCAAGCTTTTCTTTTAAAAATATTACTATGAGACTGAGGGACCGGTTGACGCCATTCCCACGCAGGTGCTTGCTGTTGCCATGGCGATAAAGGGATTTCCTGGTTACCATTCGAGGCACGGTACATATTACTGTCTGGAGTTCTGTGCCTCCACAGGTGATCCCTGTCGGCTCGTTTCCTGTGTTCCATTAAAGGAAAGAACACATTAGCACGTTATGATCCTCCGCACGTGATGATCGCATCAACTGACATCTTTTTTTAAACACACGTTCTCCCACTTAGGCCCAATTAAAGTTCATTCACGAAACCCTTCACTGTAATCAATCATCACCAGCTCAGAATCCTCTGTGCAGACGTCATCGCAGGAGCTAAATGGCAGAATGTGATGACGGAGGAAGAAAAAAAAAAAAAAAAACGGGCAGGCAGGCCACTGCCTTTGACCCGCCGCAGGTCTGATGCTCCACGCCTCCGATGACCACTCTCCTCAGGGACGACCTACATCAGAGATGAGTTATTGACACGTACAGATTCATCATCCAGCTGCTCAGTTCATTCTTTGTGGTCGAAAGCCGTGAGCGCAGCGTTGTGAACTTTAAAAAACACTTGTGTCGTTGCTGTTGACTTTTTTGTGCCTGTCGAGACAAAGGTGTCGGCAGGGTGTCTGGTGCCACGAAGATCAGAGATTCTGAAAGCAGACTGGCACAAATACCCGCCGGGATGCAGCTCACGCAGACACAGACAATCTGCATCGGAGGCACAAAAAACAGCTAATGACCTGGCAAATGATGGGCTTGTCTTTCTGCCCGCCGCTCGCTCTCATTACAGGCGCCGAGCTTCACTGTCCTGTTTTCACAGAGCGGTTGTCACAGATTATAAGATGTCCACCATTACACAAGAGGTAAACACTATTCATGTTTTCAACTTGTAAAAGTTGAAAACAACAGCTGAACTGGACAATAACAGAAGGGTTTCATGATCTGGGGCCCGTTCCAGAAAGACAGTTTAGTATATAAAAAAAAAAAACTCCTGAAATGAGGGAAAGTATGCAGGGGTTATTTATAAACTGAGTTAAAACATATGAATCTTTAAAAAAGTTAAAATGCAAATAGAATTCTACATTCTGCAGGCTGTTACTCATTTCAAGTTTACCTTGAACCCTGTCAGGTTCTGTGTCAGCACTGTGTCCTTTTTTGTCTTCTGGTCACGGGCAAATTAAAAAACATGATGGATAATTAATCGTCATCTACATTATGATGCTTTGTTGTTGTTGCTGTTTACCTGAACCTACTCAGGTCACATGACCACAGCCCCTTAAGTATTTTTCACAAGTTAACGTTGCAGTTCCAGGAAGCTCTCCAGCTGATTCCCTCCGTCACCAAGAATTATTTTTACCGCATGTCGCAGTTGTCTCAGCAACTGGATTATGAATAACATCCTGGCAGTCATTGTTAATGGACTTTCAAGCCATTGGCATTATGTTGTTGTCTGATGGAAAAGGCTATAAAAGGAAGGAACGTTTTCATTCACCACATGAGCTCTCTCTCTCACACACTCACCTCAACCTTCCACCTGATACATCTCCACGGGTCCATCTGACCAGCTCTGTGAATGAAAAGAAATCAGGTGTGCTCCTCACTTGTAAATAAAAAAAGAAAGAAGAACTTCACTCTGGTGTTTAATCAAATGAAATTGATCAAATCGCAGCAGCAATTAACTGCATTCGTCGGCGGTTTGTTACTATGGGTTTCAGATAAGTCAGGTGGGAAGAAGTTAACTTGACAATGAAATCCCTGCCATGTTACTAAACAGTCAATGGAGTGTTCTTCTTGCCGTCGGGTCACCAGGTGCATCGCGTTATGAAGGCAACATCATGAATCAAACATATTTATCTAATAATATGAGCTGTGAGGTCTTCTTATTCCAAGACGCCTTCTGGCCTTTTCCCACCCCCCCAGGCTTCCAGGAGGCGACAGAAATTATTTATCCATACTGTAAAATGTGTCAGTTCCTTAGGAAGGTCCATGCACAGGCAGGACGTGGTGGTGGTATCAACCATTCAATGTTTAAACACAGTTCACATTCATGTAGATCAGTATTAATAGTTGTCAGTGGGCAGCGCAGGAGGGATGAATCAGCCCTTGTTGAGTGTGGCAGTGATATGACATCACCCGGAGATATGACATCACCGGGAGAGATTCCGTGACAGACCGCCGAAGGTGGTTTTCCCTCCCACGGTCTTTGTTCCAAATGGTGCCCGATGCTGTTCAAGCTGGGAGATTAGAGCATAACTGCTGCACCTCTACTTGACCCTCAAATGTTTTTCTCCTCCCTCCCTATGTTGATTTGAGCTCACATGAGCTTGTTCTGCTGGGGGAAAAAAATTGCAGCATGCAAAATATGCAGCGCTTCCCGAGCCCACTGCCGAGCCCGTCACTTGCCCTCTGTCCTCTTCTGATCCGCCTACTGTTCAACTTCAACCCAGTCAGGCCTGGCCGACCCTCGCGCCGCAGAGTGGGTGTCACATGAAGGAGACCCACGCAGATATACTTAGCACACATGACGAATCCCACAAGGAAGTAAAAGACATGGAACGGTAAACACACGAATGGGGGAGGACGGGAAGGGAAATAAATAGACGTATCACCTTGGCATTGGTAAGAATTTGTGCAAGCCGGATATCTCTCTTTGTAGGGTTGAGTCTCCTACACACCTTCTGCTTTTTAGAACAGAGTGACTGATGCGTGCATGTGCGGGGAGGGATTCCTGTGTGTCTGTCTCCAGTGTGAACGTCTGATAAATCACCTTACACTTACATGAATCTGGAGAAGGGGACGTTGGGTAAATTATCAATAAATGTCGGACCCGTTCCTAAAAGCAGATTTAGTGAAAACCCTGAGTGTGTTCATCCTGAAATGAGGAAAAGTCTCACTGTTTCGAAAACACTGGAAATGTACTGTATATACAATATAAACTATATATTTAATGGACAGAATACATTTGTGCAGTTTACATGCGTGGTGTCATGGTGCCCATGGGGTTTATCCTCCATATTAACACATTTGCCTGCCATGAATAAATGAAGCATGTAAGCTGCTGCAGTGATTCACTCTGTTGCAACAAACATGTGAATATAAGGGAGGAAGGAAGGTTTCAAAAATGGGAAATTCAGCTCAGGGGATGTTCCCTGGGAAACATGTGACGCATTCCGCCTTTGTTCAGTTCACACCGTTGCGAGTAATTCGAGATTTCACGGACACATCTCACATTTTTATAAGTCGCAACATAAAACGACACAAATGAAACTGGAGGGAATGAATTTTAATATCCTGTATTCATTTCTTGCCTCGCATCCCCCCCTGGTTGTTTTCGTCCTGTGTTTACGTTCCAGTTTTCACTCATTCAGTCCTGTTTTAATGAGCTTAGCTCAGCGCCGTGAAATGTCGTAGTGTCGCAGCTCTGCTCATTGTTTGGACGTGAGTGCACTTACGACATGACAGTGTGACGTTTGCTTTGTTTTGATGAGAAACACTGTCGCAGTGGAGCAAAGACCAACTGGAGTCTGCGGTTGTTGTGTTTCTGTGGCTTCTTCTGGGTAGATTGGGTGATACGCATGCCAAGGTCAGTTGATTGTGCAATGTGGGCTTTTCAGTGCTTCTCAAGGCAGTTAATGAGAGAATCCTTACTATATTTAGAGAAAACTTACTAGATTTTATTTGTATTGTACCGATTCTCACCAAAATTATTTAGTTTCACGCATTGTTTCAACTGGTTGTTGTTGCCTGTCAAATGCAACAAGGGCCAATAACAAGATGTGAAGAAAATGAACTATCGTAATTTCTGGACTATAAGCAACTACTTTTCTCATAAGTTTTGAACCATGAGGCTTTTACAAAGGTGTGGCCAATTTATACATTTTTCTAACAGCCGCCAGGGGCGCTCTAGCAGAAAAATTGACACAGGTGGAGTATGTAGGCACCTGCGGCTTATAGACAGGTGCGGCTTATAGTCCAGAAATTATGGTAAACTTATATATCAACTTTGCATATACATTAACAATAGAGGGAACCAAGAATTACTTTTGTGTTGGCCAATAAAGTAGAACTGTCCAAATTGGGATTTTTATCCGCAAAATGATGCCGATCTTAATTTGACATGATATTGACAAGATTGCTCTTATAAGCTTGAACGAGCAGACAGCCAGGATGAGACGTATACTCGTGACTAAAGTACGCTCACGACGGTGTCGGCCCCCCACATAGGGGACGGGATAGCTCAAGACAGTCGAACCAACCACATGTTCGGGGTGAAGCGACCTCAGTCAGGGTGTGGATCGTCTGGTGTCAGCAATAAACAGACTAACATGGAGGACATGTTGAGTGCGTTAACGTCTCCCTGAAAGGTCGGTGGGAGCGCTGAGAAGTGTTGACTCATGTTGTTTGTTATCGTCTTTGATAGAACTCTACTCCAACTCCTGTACTTCACTCCTGCAGCCTCAGGGCGACTCTCAACACGCTGTGGTCTTCCTATAACAGCTCAGCTCAGATGAAGTTTCAGAGCGAGACTTCTTCTCCACTGCAGGGATCATGTCTTTTTTCACGACCTACGCGTTTAGCAGGCTGACTATGGAAATTGACTTTATCCTGTTTTGCAGTTGTAGTGCGGGTTCGATTGGTCGGATGAGTGATTCTGTTCAGGCTTCAAAGTAACGTCACTGTCAATTCTGCAATATGTGTAAAACATACGGAAATTACATTTCTCAAGTGCCCACGGTGTTACAGGGGTCCGCCATCATTGGTCGTATGGTTAGTGACCTTGCAGCTTAAGAATTCTAATTTCCTGTTAATCAGAGCAGCAGTTGGACAGGTATGATGGGGATTGATAGAAGTCAGCCATTCAATTAAAGCTGGGCGATAGGAGGATGACTTATTATCTGCGAATGAAGCAGAAGGATACAGAGAATGAGTCAAGGTGGCAGCAGATGTGAATGACTCAGGTGCGGGCCGATCACACATTAACATGTTTGCGACTTCTGCATTTGGCTCCCTCGTTAGTTCCTGTTTAGACGGACCTGTTGTGGTAACTGGACAGATCGCTGCATAATAGCACTGTACGTCACATATTAAGGCTTGGCAGTCGCCTTGGAAGCACAGCAAGAGCAAATATGGAAAAACATGGCAGCCATGGCTGCCGGATGGAGGGCAGAAGCGGCGATGCCGGGAGGCTGAACTCTCCCCATATGCGGGATTAATAATTTGTCCCTTCATGTGGGAGACAGGGGCATTAAAGTCAACACAGACAGTTTGTTATTTCATATATATTGTGCAGCTCAGCAGCAGGAAGCGCAAGTGATTTCATGGAATATTGGATCATGATTCCCTTTCGGAAATAAACAACTCGTATCACAAAACGAGCATGTGGGCATCACAATGAGGCCGAAGTCACGAGTCTGGGAGTGAGGAGGAACATCAATTTTATGTCATTACAGGTTTTGAAATCAGACACACGACCTGTAATCAAGCACACAAAGGTAAAGTCATTTCAGGTCATCTTCAGTGGAAAGCCGAAGCAGTCGCCCTCACAAAGTCCAGAGTCCACTGATTCAAGCAGCTCATCTGCATTGAACAATAAAAGCAATTATTGTTCTTGGTGTTATTTGGGGCAACAATTACCTCGCGCCACAGGGACTGAGAAATATGCCAAGTATGCCGGGCTTTGTTTTAAGAACATCGGCTATTTGAGGATATCAACTTGAAACCTTGTTTATTGGTTCTTGCAGGTTCTGTGTTTCTTTTTAATCCGTCCATGCACTTATCTTTATGGCGCCAGTGATTGGAAACTAAATTATGTTCAAACCAATCTTGGGATATCTGTTCTGGAGCAAGAGATGAATGATGGAGGCAACGGGGACAGAGCAAATATTATCAGTCGGCCCGAAAGGATTTAACCAGGATCAACCGCTTCAGAAGTCAGTCTCAGCAGTGGGGGCAGGATTTGAATCTCTGCTGTGGACTCCATGCGTGGGGCGTACAGTCTGTGTAGGTGAATCACAAGTGAATGGAGGTGCACACCGAGGTGGGTGTGCAGGTAGGTTTGTCTTCATCATCTTTATTTCAACACAAAACCTAAGAGGGATGTAAAAATAGTTTGCGTTTCCAGTCCAGTCCATTTTATTACATCGTAGTTTTTAACAAAAGAAAGGTCCAAAGCACATAAACCCATTTAACCATGGAGAGAAGACTAAAATCCAAACTAAAACCTAATACAAATGAGTTTTAAGGATGGATTTAACAGTTTTCCCATAGTCTAAACGCAACTGCTGGAAAGGCACCTTCGCCTTTGTCCTGACTTGTTTCTATCTTGTACTGTGGAAGTACTGAAAAGTTCTGTCATCATAATCCAGGGAATACGGCGTGTGGCTCCTGTTGACGTCCTGTCTAAAACAATCCACGCGCTCGTAGTGACCGTGTGGGAGGATCGTCCCTGCCATTACAGTCAGCGCCAGATACACTGATGAGTCAACGCTCCTGGCACTTTCTGTTAAGTTGCCCCATGTGCCGCGGAGCAGCCAGCCGTCAGCAGCCTCTTCTGGGCGTTTGGCCATCGGTGACCATCAGTGACAACCCACATGCATGCATCGACGGGCGCCACGTGACCACGCGTCATTCAGGTGCTATTCTGGCTGTGATGGACGTTGGCAGTGAGGTCCGAGCCCTGCGCTGTGTAGAAAGAGGTGTCAAATCATCATCAACTCCCCACTGGGGGTGTTTCATCACCGCACCGACTCCTGGGGCAGACTCCTTCGTCACTGTCTGAACAACACGTCGCTGCGTGGACGTGGGGTTATTTCTGATAAGCGACGGGTGGATGCTTCCATCGACCTGCTGCACAAACACAAACAAGGGTGGATATGGGGAATAAATAGTCAGGGCAGTGATCCACGGATGGTCAGTCACATGGGCATGTCACAGGACGCAAAACCAGCTCGTGACGAGTGGCCACCAAAGCAACTTGTGTGACGTGTAAAAGCAGTCAGCGCACCTCACCACCTTGTAATCATGCCTGCAGGATCTGACGACCCCTCCCACCCCAAACACAAACTTTTGGAGTTCATCAAATCCTCTTGACTAGATACAGTCACGCGTAAATAACTAAATCCAGCCATAATTACTGTGACCCTGTAGAGTCTAACCGTTGTTACTCACATTTCTTGTTCCAGATTTTAGTGTTATTCTGCTTTAGAGTGCAGAGTTAGCGTGAATTAAGTGGTAGGATTCCTTCTCGCCCCACGACACAGCATTCATGTGTTTTTGGTTTTTGTTTTTTTTAATTGAAAGATCGGATCCGATCTTGGAAGAATAACTGCATAATTTATCAACCACTGATAACGCCATGAGTCACAACTTTTAGACGGCATTTATCATCATTAATCTGTGTGAGGAAATCTCTCTCTCTGCAGTTTTCACACAGTTGTAAGTGGCTGAAATTCAATATGTTTTCTGGGTAATTTACTCATTATTTTTGCTCCATGTAGTCAGGTCATAACTTTTGGTCTGTAAGTCCTGCTAATGATGTTTTTCCTTCTCTTTGTTTTACATGATTAAGGTTTCTGTTTACTTTCACCCTCTAAAGTTACATTTAGCAAGGACCAATATAACCAAATGCATAAAACCAGCTGTGTATTTTCTCTGCATCCTGCAGAGAGCAGACGACAGGTCCCACTGATTGGAAACACTCGACAGATCTTGCCGCGGGGCTGAGGAAACAACAATTGATTTACTCAGTCTTGCGGAAAAAAAGATCTGATCACTCCACGTTCAAGACGCATTGAAGGCAAAACAAATGTCATGGGGTTTTTTTGGGTTTTTTTTTTTTTTTAGGATCTACAGAGTCTTCAAGAAACCAGATTTAGTTAATATCCTGAAATGAAGAAACATTGCAGATTCTCAATTAAATTAAATTATGTAAATTGACAGAAATCAGTTCAGTTTATCAGTAACTGTGGAACAGGGAGAAATCAGTAAAAAAAAACAACAAACTCAGGCCTTGTGTAGTGTAGGAGGATAAGCAGTGAGCCCACACACACAGAACATGTTCCACTGACTTGATACACCTCAGTTAAAGCTGGGAGACCGATTTACCTCCAGACCGATTGTCCACTCATGCATATCAAAAGTCCCTCTCGCAAATCATTTGACGTGTGATGGCACAAACCCCGGTGTAATTCTAAGAACACTTGTCTTCCTCTGCTGTTAGACAAAGAAATGGTTGAGAGGATGAATCTCTGACGCACATCTCCTGCAGGCGGCGGTGCTTTACAATGTGGTCTTTTCACGGTGAGCCGCAGAAACGAATTCCCTCCTTCCCTCACTTGAAGTCGTTGTCGCAGTGCTTGAGTGTTTAGTCCCAGTCAGTGTGTGAACGCCCCACGGTAACAGAGACAATCAGTGAGTCTCCATCACCGGGGTGATGCTGTTTCAGACATATGAGTATATGAGACATGCGTACACACACACACACACACACACACACACACACACACACACACACACACACACACACACACACACACACACAC
>JBBMJM010153828.1:0-10501 GCA_037832705.1 Centriscus cristatus
CCCTTCTTCCCTCACTCGTGAACAAGACCCCAAGATACTTGAACTCCTCCACTTGAGGCAAGGACTCTCCCCCAACCCTAGAGGGAGCAGTCACAATACCATGAATTCCTTTACTCAGAACATATTTGAAAAAACAAATAGTAAGGTCAGCCATTTTGTCGTAATTCAACTTAGTAAACAACCACTAGCTTAAATCGCCATCGCTCTCTCTTTTTTGTTACGACCATTAACCTTCATTTTTGTCACAAAATGAAGGTTACCAACTACCAGTGCTAACCTGTTGGTTAACAGCTAACCGACCGGGATGAACAGAAACTACACTTTTTCCCCAGAACTCTCCTTCCAGGAGTTACTCAGTTGCACCACTTGGTGGCGCCAGGGGCACATTGAAGTGGGGAAAAAAACAGAACTCCGGTATGTGTCGGATCCCCCTCTCGGTCGACCGTAGCCCTCCAGACCACCTCCACCATCAAGGTAGGTAGCAGCTTCCAGCTAGGAGACGGTGTCATCACGTGACATCCATATTTCAAAGGCGGTTCCAACCCTCAACCACCCACTCAAGTTGTAAGGTCAGCTGTGGTTGCCAGTGAAGACTAGCTAACTTGCTATAAAAGTAAAAACGTCAAAAATCGATTAATTCGTTCAACAACATAACTACGTGAGAACAAGTACTTAACATAAGCTAACCATGTAAAAACTAGCTAGCTATAAGGTACGTGTACTCATCTGTGTGCTGGAGTTCAAACTGAAGGTCTAATGGTGATAATCACCCATTCACACCCATGAATCCACGGCCCCTGTCCCCAGTGGCGACTCCCACAGAGTAGATCCCAACTGCTCTATGAACTGACCCGTGGGGGTGAGGAGATGTCTCCAAGCAAACCACCAAGTCCATCTGCCCACCATTTCACCCAGCATGGGAATGAGCGAGAACCTTCACAGACATTTCAAACAGAGGTCAAACACCTGAAAAGACCTACAGGTGAAAGGTCTTAGAACAAACCGCCATGATGGAATGAGTGACGCTCGCACACATCAGTGTTAATATGACTAATAATGTCATATAAGTCAGTGAGGAACGGCGACTCCCACCAAGAAGTGACAGTGAAATAAGAATATTTACGTCCCATGTCCATTCCAGACTCCAAAACTGAGTTGGTATAAATTCATTCCGTTTTTGTTTTTTTTTTGTTTTTTTTTTATTTGACATTTGAACAAATCTCATTCGAATATCTCTGACATGAAACAAATGACGTGGCTTTTCCACGCCTGGGGTGACTACTTTTCATATGGGCATGTGTTTGTCCAGTGCCAGCTCCACCACCACATCCTCTTGCGGTGAAATTACATAACGTCTCTCAGCAGGGTGCAGTGCCTCACTCACGCCACATGGTGGCGCCGCAGACCGAAGCCACTCGTGTTGTGCCTGACGATGATTTAAAATATGTCCGTTTTCTACAGTGACGAGAAACTGTCGAACCGTTCTGTCCTTCGTTGTCTTCGCAGTCGGTGCGTGTTGTTTACGGGTTTTTCGGTATTTCTGTGAGAATGAGGGGCAACACGTTGCAGGCTCACACACACGAACTCGGCTGAGCTCACCCCCCCCCCGCCCCCGACACAGACGCACACTTCGGGGGGCGGGGCTTATGCTCCGATCCGTCCAATGATCGGGCCGCACACGCCTTCAATCAAGCCTCCGACAAACCAGTGGCATCACTCCGACCAATGAGAGAAACGACAACCCAGTTCTGCTCTTATAAAAGTCACCTGATCCGGAGCGTCGGTACCGGAGGATGAGAGAGACACTAGCGACACAGCAGAACTCAAGACATTGGACCTGCCAGTCCTTTAGTTTTTATTTCGATTTCCTCGTTTCTCCAGGTAATTCCCTTTTTTTTGGTCGTTTCTTTGTCTGTACGTCTGTTTGCTTCGAGTGTGAGTGTGTTATGGTTTCACAAAGAGGAAGTAAATGATGTAACACTGCAACACCCTGTAAGTTCACTCCTGTAACCATGACGATAGCACGCGGCCTCGAACAGGATGTTCTGTTGAGACGCCCCAGGTGCAGGCAGCTTGAACGTTTAAAAAAAAAAAAAAAAAAGATTTAATTTCCGATGGCGAGAAAGGAAATCCCGAGAAATGCCCCCCCACGCACACACACACACACACTGTTCCAGAAGAAGTAATACCTTGTTTAGTTCCCTCAAACCTCCCCCATCTCCTCCTCAGGTGTGTTATAGTAGGAAATAAAGATGGCCACGTCTGCCAGCGCCGGCTTGAGTAAAGTCGTCAAGCAGCAGTACATGCAGCTCCCTCAGGGGGAGAAGGTTCAAGCCATGTACATCTGGATTGATGGAACTGGGGAGGGGCTACGGTGCAAAACCAGGACCCTTGATTCGGAACCCAAAAGCATTGACGGTAAGCGCGCGCTGCCGCTTGAAGAAGTGGTTACATGTGGGAGTTTCGAGGAGTTTGTAACGGTGCGGGTGTCGCTCCTGCTTGGACAGACCTGCCCGAGTGGAACTTCGACGGCTCCAGCACCTACCAGGCTGAAGGCTCCAACAGCGACATGTACCTGATGCCCGCCGCCATGTTCCGTGACCCGTTCCGTAAAGACCCCAACAAGCTGGTCCTGTGTGACGTCATGAAGTACAACCGTACTCCTGCAGGTACCCGAGTCCACACAACATCCCGTCACGAGGTCTCTTGAGACTCGTTCCGGTTCGAAGTACGAGTATCAGCGTTTCCTCATCTGAGCGCGTTCGCCTGCAGAAACCAACCTCCGAGTGTCCTGCAGCAAGGTGATGACCATGGTGGAAGATCAGCACCCCTGGTTTGGCATGGAGCAGGAGTACACCATTCTGAGCACCGACGGACACCCCTTCGGCTGGCCGTCCAACGGATTCCCTGGACCGCAAGGTTAGACCCCCCAGCCAGAGAAAACGTAGAGGTGTCAAGGGTCGGCAGCGTGTGACCCCTCTGTTTGCAGGTCCTTACTACTGCGGCGTCGGCTCGGACAAAGCCTACGGGCGCGACATCGTGGAGGCCCATTACAGGGCTTGTCTGTACGCTGGCGTCGACATTTGTGGCACAAACGCAGAGGTCATGCCAGCTCAGGTGACCTTTCCCCCCCGTGTTGTATGTTGCGTGTTGTAAGAGCCCAGAGTGAGTGACGGGTGCCGGGTGCGTGTCTCCAGTGGGAGTTCCAGGTCGGCCCCTGTGAAGGCATCACCATGGGGGATCACCTGTGGGTGGCGCGCTTCATCCTGCACCGCGTCTGTGAGGACTTTGGCGTCGTTGCCTCGTTTGACCCCAAGCCCATCCCGGGGAACTGGAACGGCGCTGGCTGCCACACGAACTTCAGCACCAAGGAGATGAGGGAAGACGGTGGACTGAAGTGAGTCTCGGGACCTTCTGAGGGACGTGTGCCAGGCAGGACGTGTAACGACTCCTTGTGCTTCCAGGGCCATCGAGGACGCCATCGAGAAGCTGGGGAAGAGGCACAGCTACCACATCCGCGCCTACGACCCCAAAGGCGGGCTGGACAACGCCCGCCGTCTCACCGGCCACCACGAAACCTCCAACATCAACGAGTTCTCTGCAGGTGTGGCCAACCGCGGCGCCAGCATCCGCATCCCGCGCAGCGTCGGCCAGGAGAAGAAGGGCTACTTCGAGGACCGCCGCCCCTCGGCCAACTGCGACCCGTACGCCGTCACCGAGGCCCTCATCCGCACCTGCTTGCTGGGCGAGGAGGGGGACGAACCTGCGGATTACTGAGTCGACAGCTCATGGATGGACTCCCACTGCTTCTGACGTCATCTTTAAACCAGTACTGTATTTTATTTCTTTTCTTTTTTCCCTCCACTGAGATGATTTAACCTTCATATGGCTCGAAGTTGGCTGGTCAACTGAAAACGTGACGAGGTTTAAATCCGATCCTTGGTAGTCGTGTGCTGGTAAATGCAGGGTACGTCCTTCTCCCTCTTCTTTAGAAGGGATCGGCATTTGTAACAAGTTTTCTAGCCTCTCGTCATCTTCCCCTTTTTTCGTCAGGTGACTAAAATGAACTAAAGCACAAGAATACTGAAGCGTAGCGCTGAAAGGCTGGACAGCATGTGTAACGATTATGAAAAAAAAAAAAGAAACTATTGTAGTTGTTCTGCTAATCTGTGTTGACCTGCCTTTTCAACTATCGTTACTAACTGAAGTGTATTTTTAAATGGCGATGTTTGTCCTCAGACGTTGACACGCGGACTCGACTGTACGTTAACCTTTGTAGATGTCTGTGCCCAGACTTGCGCTGTTCAAAATGTGGTGGTTCTGTCATTAATGCCATTTGTAGATTTCCTCAAGGAGTTTTATCCTTTTTTTTTTTTTTTTTTTTTGTTAACGGTGATATTGTAATGCACCCGATTTGGTAAAACATCGCGTTTTCTGGACCTGATGTTAATTGATACATTTAAAACTATTTTTTATCACAACTCTGCTGTCTGACTCTTGACTTGGGTTCAACGACCTCTTTATCACGGGCGAGTGTCAACAAAGGTTGGAGTGGGAACAGCTGATACACACGTGTGTTTTTTTGTTTTCATATATCTGAACGCTGCGAGGGACAAGTATCTGAACGTCGCTGCAGCTATTGACAACATGCATGTGACGAAAGAAGGCGCGTCAAACTTTGTTGAGCCGGCCTCGGTGAGTCTACTGATGAGTCACGCTCCTGCAGCTGAGTCAAGGAGAGTGATATCCTGATGAAGGCGTCTTTCTTTGTTTTTAAACTGCACGACAAAGATTCTCAAAACACATGGGACTGTTTTGTACTTAAATACATGTTTGGGAGTTTGTGACCTACTTTCGAACGAGACGTCTGGTACGGTTTGTCTCCGTTTCGCGCTGGGAACAAAGTCTTCAGCCACATGTGAGGAACACAACAACCTCACCACGTGGGACACAAACTTTTGTCCTCCCCCAACTTTGGGGGAAGGGCCACAGAGTTTGAGACCTTTCCCCCACATCTCACCGGCCTTCACAACAGCGCTCAGTCAGCCTGCTGATTGGCTCTGTCAGCAGACAGCCAGCCAATCAACTGGAGGCAGGGTCTTCAGTTTCACAGGCTTCAGGCTGAAGCTCACGTGCACTGTATTTCGTTGTTTCCCCGTTCAAACGGCGTCAGCTTGTTACCCCTCTCGCCTTCCTGTGCAGGTGTCTGAGCGTCTCCGCTGGGTTTACACGCAAAGAGAAGTGAGCGACAGGATGCGAAGTTTGCGAGATGCTTGAAAGGGCGCTTTAGTTCTGGACGGGCATCAGGTGGGTATGATGACGTAGCAAAAACGGATTAAAAGTTCCTCGGGAATTCCATCCCGACTCCACATAGAATCGGTTACTAATCACTGCAGAGTGACAGTGCAGATCTCAGCGCTTGTACGTGCATTCGTCTCTGCCACGTCCGTCCACGTTTGTCAACAAGCATCCATACGCTCTACTTCACCTGACTAAAGAGTACTGTTGAGGATAAGATAAAGTTCACGTGACCAGAAAAACCAGGGCACAAACGTGGACGTTTTATGTTAACAGTCAAGCCGTGCGCTCACCTTTCACTGGCTTTTATGATCAGGTTGGTTTCACCAAGGCCAGCGACTCGAGAGAGCTGCTATCTGATCAGCAGTGACGGTGTTCCTTTTCTCCAGCACTCCTACTCGTCCACCGGAGGTTCACTTTGTACCCCCTTCACGGTCCTCAGTGTGATTCTGCTGTCAAACAGGATGTCTCTATTCAGACACCAGCAGGATCCGTTTCTTTTTTTCTCTTATTCAACCCGTGCGTGTTTTGACGCCTTTACAGGGTGGGTAGTTTATCACGCTGACAGAATAACAACATTGTCACACAAACACGTCGTCACGTCGCCTCAGTCAGAGTGGGGGGCTTGATTTGCATGCAGAATCCCCACCACCTTCTGCCTGAGAAGTTCAAACGAGCGGGAGACACTGGACAAAGGATGGAGAGGGATGCTGCCTTGTTGCCATGACAACCACCAGAATGTACAGGCTGGATCCTGGTTGTTCTGGTGTCGAGTCGGAGAGCAGTTGGAGGTTGGAGGAGTGTGGGGGGGTGGGCATGCAAGTTATGTAAGGAGGGCAGAAAAAAAATGAAAAGGGGTCTCATGACTGCACAATTTCCCCCCCCCCCCGGCAACGGGCTTTAAGATGCTAGTCAGCTAGCATGCAGTCACACGATGGGGACAGATTTTACATATAATTAACAGGATGTTCTGTCGTCTAGCGTGAAACACACTGAAGAGCTGCAGGGAGGGAGGAACGTGCATTGACGTCCGTGAGTTTTGCAGCATTGTGGTGTCTCCATTGTGAGTCCCCTCTCAAACTGTTGTGTAACACGTCACAGCATACTAGTTCAAACCAGCTCTCACGCTTCAGTTTAGCGCAACTGAGGAAGGGAGCCGTGCGTGAATGAGTTTTGGAACGACGACAGATGAGCTTAATAAGATGGTAATTTTGTGCAAAGATGGAGAGGATACATTAACAGACAAAAATACAGCTGAGTCATGCATTAATCCAATTAGTCCTGTCGGTGTTTTTGGTGACACGACTGATGCACTTAACGTGAATCTTCACCCATAACTAAACTCTAGATTCTGATTCTGCCCCAACACACACACACACACACACACACACGTGAGCAGCGTAGTCACATGCACATGCATGTACCCACGTGCACTATGGAACTATATGTTCCAGGCACGTATGTGCAGACGGAGCGGAGAAAAAGAGGAAAACAAGCTGCTGCCTCATGTTGCAAACCACATTGAGGTCACACATTTGTTTGGTATCAGCAGATGTGCCCACCGCCCACCCCCCCACCCCACTCAGACCCCCCCCACCCCCATCTCCCTCATCGATTGGCTCAACACTCTGGTGTGATTGTGATGATGCTGGATCTCCGCCACCCAGTCCTGCTCACCTGCGCCGTGATTGGTTCCACGAACACATATGACACAGTGACACAGTTTGAACCGCAGCAGATAGACGCCGTCTGTGTTTCTCCTGGGCAGAACGTAGACAGAAGTTAAAGTGAGCATCGTTGCGCAGAGCTACAGATGAGGAACATGATACTTTGCAAACAGAGAAATCAGCCCAGATGTGTTTTATTATCTACGGACTCAGGGTTTCAGGTCGCTGTATGTATTTTTGCGCCATTTGAGCATCGGAGAGGAATCTGGTTTGAAATGTCTTTGCATTTGCGTAATATCTCTGTTTTGCATCCTTCAAAGCATCAAATGCTCTTTTTGTGCCCCTTGTTCCTTGTTGCTGGGGGGTTGGGGGGGCTGCGTTGCTCTGCAGCCTCCTGCTGGGAGCCAAAACGAGCGTTGAATGTGCGGTGAGGCAACGTTCATTTCTAAAGTTCACAAAGTGTTCTTGTCACAAACAGTTCTACTCAGTTTCATTCCGGGCTGCTCCTCAGCTGAATAGTTGGCATGGTGCACACGCTGGCTCACGTCCTCCAGAAGCGTGAAGGTGAAGCCTGCAGCTCCTGAGATCATCAAACAATATCTAACTTTATCACTCTGAATGGGGCCAATGAATGACATAAAACTTTATTACTTTATGTGAGGGCAGGCAGTCAGTGAGGTCGGTCGTGCACAGAAACTGCAGGAGAGGTCAGGGAGAGTACGAGGTGGACAAAGTGCACAACTCCATGACTGAAAAGTGCAGATACGTCTGGTCTGCTGCAAGTGAAAGTTGTCAAGTTGTCAAAGGACAGACGTACGTGGTACTTGCTTTATTGTTTTTTTTTTTTTTAACGTCAGCACATTGTTCTGTTACTGAATTTAGCTTCATTGGCTGCTTGGCGAGTTCTTCATTTTTAGTTCTTCATTTATTTGTCTCTCAAATGTGAAGTTACAGTCGTAAGTTGCCATAAAAACTCGTACTTGAGTAAAGTAGACATACTCAGGACTCTTGTCAGTGTCCCGCTGTGAAACTCAGCCCTGATGTTTTTTAAGACCAAAACCTTTTTAAACACTAAATAGAAGTGAGGTTTGTGATGGGAGCAGCTACCTCTCAGCTTCACAAAGCTGCGTTGCTGACCAGCTGACCCGCGAAGGAGGTCAGCGTCCCAGGTCACATGTCTGCCAAGCAGATGCTGAATGGACAAGGCCCCCAAAGATGAGTCAGAAACACGCCGCGTCCGTCCCACATACACCTTTTCCAAACAGCAGCGTTCAGTTCCGTCGCGCACATTGTCAGAGTGTCATGTGAAGGTAAGTTGTTAACCTCCCGCTGACCGACGAGGAGCTCGTTGGAGCGTGTGAACAAAGAGCCTCCTCAGCAGAAAAGCCCACGGAAACCCACGAAACGTCCCCGCCGCAATAAAACACAAGGTATGACACGGCAACGAGGTCATGTCGATGGGAAGCGATCAGAATATCTTATCCCAGGTGATTCATTTGTGTTATTTGAAATTCATTTCTCCCTTTCTCTCTTTTCATCACACTGAAAATTGAACCGACGGTAGGATGTACTGGAACACATGAGCTTGTGTTTGTACTTATCGAGGTTATGGGGTGAACCAAATGAACCTCTGCCTGCCAACTCTATTGACCAAACAAACCCCTGATAACCTTCCACTGCCAGAACGTTGACTTTACACTTGGTAAAGTCAACGGGACGACTCTTGTTGGAATTATTGATGATTAGTGTGTCAGTGGAATTTTTATAGAGTGTTGCAATCTCTGTGAAACGATAAGAATAATAAATAGTCAGTCATTATAATACCTGTTTAGTACTCTTTTAGTAGTTTTAAGACAAACGTGTAATGTTACTTTTATGGAAGTGAAAGACATGTGATGTGTAATAGCAGCACTTTCAATATCACTAACGCTCTTCAGCACTTCAGCTTCCTGATTCAGTCCCTGTGGTGTCTTTTCCCCTTCGATCAACAACCCTGTTGTTGTGTGTGTGTGTGTGTGTGTGTGTGTGCGTGTGTGTGTCTGGCATTGATACACCAAGGAAAAGAGAAGAAGGATGGGAACTAGTTCCTGCGCAACTTGCATGTTTACCAATTTATGACACACACTGCCCCTGATGATCATGTTGCCATAGCAACAAGAAAAACAGATGACCATGAAAAGACAGTTGACATCAGTGTGACTATTTGCAGATGTCAGACAATTTATTCATGTGTTGTTGTTTTTTGGCTTGTTTCATCATAATTCATCATAATTTATTTTCTCGACAAAGCATTTTAAGTCTGACATTGCTGTTTCATCTCCGTCCTCTTACGCCGTCACTCACTGTCCTCCATAAACAAGCGTGTCCTCAGGACATCGAGACAAAAGACAGATTTGTGTACTGGACAAACAACTTGGGCAAAGTGTGTTGTTGGTGAGGGTGGACGCACACGTCCCAAGGCCCAGAGAATGGCAGAGGGCCAGAGAATAAAACCCGCTTTGTGTTTCTTTGTGTCGGCCGTCCATGTGCTTCTAGTCCTGACCAGGTAAGACAGGAGAAGCCTGTTTGTCCGTTCTCTATTGAACGCCTCGAACAAAAGGAATGCTTATTCTTCCAGGATTCTGTTTTTCAGCTGCCCTCAAGCCAGCGCACGTAAACACAGGGCGAACGTCGCGCGGCGATCGACTTCTGACAGAAACACAGTCAGAAAACACATACTGTGTGTGTGCGTGTGTGTGTGCGTGTGTATGCATGTTCCTAACAGATGATTCCAACAAATGCAGAACTTTACATTTAAGTATTTTCTGAGAAAATGTGGTGAAGAAAAAAAAAATCTGCTCTTTGTTCACCTGCTGACGTTAATCAAAGATTCTGACTGCAGCTGTATCTTCCAACAGAACCACAGATAATGAGACATCACAGACAGATAAGAGCTGGGAACACACACACACACACACACACACACGCATTCTGTGTCTTTAATCTGAGTCTTGCAATCTGCCTGCAGTGTGTTTATCTCATTGTTTACTTGAGTGACAGCGGTAAATATTCTGGGAGAACAGTGAGATGACGACAGCAGCAGCTGATGAATCACTTCGCTGAGCCTCGACGACTCCACAGCAGATTGGAAAATGATTAGACGACAGCAGTGGCCTCTCCACCCCGCCACACCCCCGGAGCTGCGGCGGGATTAAGGGCTGATCATGTATCTGATGGTGCCAGCGCAAGTTTGGGTCTGTTGCGACGACTTAATCCCAACAAATCCTTTATTTTCCTCAGTGTACGTGACACATACTGAGGCTCAACAAGTGCGACAAGAAGGAGTGAAGGCTAAAAAACCCAGTATCATCACGGCGACTCAGCGGTTCTCTAATCCACGTCCAGTAATGAAAACTGAGCGGACGCACCGACAGTGTGACGCACGTTCCCCGACGCAGTTCTCAGTGTGTCTGCTCGGAGGCCGGTGTGTGTGTGTGTGTGTGTGTGTGTGTGTGTGTGTGTGTGTGTGTGTGTGTGTGTGTGTGTGTGTGTGTGTG
>JBBMJM010153839.1:0-22435 GCA_037832705.1 Centriscus cristatus
AGATGAGAGCAATAAATGTTGCATGGAAAGAGGCCACAAGTACATCTTATCCCTCTACACTGAACTGCTGTGATCCCCCTGGTAAATCTAAATTTAACCTGCACTCCTGACGGTCATCTGTCTCCTGGAGGTTATAGAGTTAGTGTGTCACACCAGGACCTGTGGTATTCATAGTTCTCTGTGTGTGTGTTATGGATCTTGTTGTACTGTATGCAGGAATTCATGTCTCCTGCTTCAGGTTTCAGCTGTTTGAGATATTTCACATTCTTATCAAACCCTCACAAGCGCAGTAAATGAAACCGTGCAAATCCATGTCTACTTCTTTACGCAGTCACAGAGGGAGGAGCATCATTTAGGAAATTAGATCAATCATTTTTATCACCTCAGGCAAACTAAGAGGAAATTCCTTCTTTTTTAGAAACAGAATCTGGCGGGTCGAGCGTGGAGAGACCTTGTTCAGAATGGATAACTATAACATTTGTCTGTGACTGAAGATAAACTCAAAAACATAATGGGAGTCATTTTATAATTGGTCAGAAGAGAACATGTAAAACACACTGTCAGTTTTGTAAAGGACAAGCAGTGAAAACTAGTGTAAAGATGTTACACTGATGTAGGACTTTTGGTGTGTATGATACCAAATACAATGGTCTTATTCTTCAACACCTTTCTTTGGCAACAGGACTTGTGGCAGCAGACCTCTCCAGCTATGAGGTTCAGGAGCTGCACGTCTGGATTTCAGCACCACCGATGATGGTCACTGACAGCTCTGTCAGAGTCCTCCAGAGGAGGTGGCTCAGGTGTCAGACATGGCAGCACTTTCATTCCTCACTCCAGTCACTGCTCCAAATGGTTTAACTGACAGGCTTTGCCCTCATGCCCTGTTGCATTTATGATCAAATGAGTGGTCCGGGCCCTCGGTGCTCACTGGTTGTCTGTGCACAGTTGGCTGTGCTCCAGCTCAGATACACCAGGAATTAACCATGTAAGGTGTCACTGTATGATATACAATGCAAGAAATGTAACGTTATTTTTGTACCAGATCTTATTAAAACGGTACATGGAACGTGAAAATAATTGCAGTAGTGAGCGTCCATAGTGTTGTGTAATTTCTAATTACTGGATTTTTTTTTATCGTACAAAAACAGCTTTGGATGCAAAATAGCATATACAGCATCGGCTTAAGATTACTGCAAATTGGATATTGTTCAAGTGTGTGAAGTAATGTAATTTATTCTGGTTTTGTTCCGTGTTGAGCCCAGAGAAAACCATTTTCAGTCTGTCTTCGAGCAGCCCTTGCAGTGTGCCTGTTTGTTGAACATGAAAGAAATGGATCTGCTGCAGATGTTTGCTCACTGTGTCGCTGCTTCAGAAAAGCCAGCTGAGAAACGGGAGGAGCAGTATGTTAATTAAACGATTTACATAGTTATTAAATGTATGCATGTGTCGCATATTTTCAATTTTCATTTTCAAACAGTTTCAGTTTCAGTTATTTTGCGCTTCAAATTTCACATTTACATCCAACAAAAACTCCATTAACTTCTCTGTTGCTTTACAACATACAACAATCCTTTTTAAAATATATTTTCTATTAATATGCTCTCTTTGGTGATAGAGTAATGCCATAGGACATGATTTGACTTGTCTTCTAACTCCTGGTGATTTCTTTGTTTAGCGTCTTCAGTAAATCTTCTCTTGTAATAAGTCTTCTTCCTATAGCCCTCTGAATATATGAAGACACACACTTTGGGAGAGAGAGCCAAGCATAGCTGGAACAAAATCAACAAAACAGCAAGAGATATAATGCAGTCGCTATTGGATTACATGTAGGACGTGCACTGTGTATTTTCTTTTACAATACAACATTGACAGTATTTCCCTGGTAACACCTTGGGACATGACATCTTGCGGAGAGTAGAGCCGTGTTATGATTATTATGACACATATCTCTGGTGGAAAGAAGGAGGTGTTTGTATGCAATATTAGAGGGAACCTGTGGCCATTTTCATGTCTTCTATCTCTGTCTCCACTATTACACACAGAGAGCAGATGAATAACGCAGAAGTGCAGGTGGAAATGAAGGTATGAAGACATCTGGATTCAGTGATGGAAGTTGGTGACATCCGTATTACACAACATTTATTTTTTTTGTCAATCGCATGCGGATGCTAGTTTGAAACTGGGAAACCTCATGGACTTGTACACAGTTGGACACACATGAATGCAGGTTTAAGGCACATCTGGTCTTCAGTATGATTTATGGCTGCAAGGTTTTTGGAGAGAGTGTCAATGAATGGAGGAACGCCAAACCGCAAACAAGAAATAGGAACTGGTTTTTTTTTTACAGATACACATAGTTGATCTCAGTCGGACAAACTGTATAATCTACAACTGTGTTGGGTTACAAGCCTCAAGGTGCATTTAAATTTTACAAGGTTTAGCTGTTATTGGCTATGTTATGTGCCAGTGAAATGTGTTTTAGTTTCTGACATGCTTTGGTGCAACTTAATATCATGCTGTTTTTTTGTTTTTGTTTTTTTTTACAGAAAAGTAATAAAATGCATCCCAGATATGACAACTGCAGAGAAAACAAACCTCAACATTATTCCTCCTCAGTCCTCAAATAAACATTCAAATTTCTATTTGTGTCCGGTTTTGTTGATCAAAGCTACATCAGTGTTCGTCTTGTCTCATTGCAAATCTTGAGCTGCTTCAATGCTCAAGCAGGTATGGAACACCCCAAGGGCATGCATCGATGGGGGTGGGTGGACACAACTTTGGTGTGGGCCATCTGTGTGCTATTTAGTTCAGTCCCCGCAGTCATGGCTGCTTAATTCAAAAACTGTCAGGGAGTGAGTGTCATTAGGTGCAGCCATTTAAAAGCTTCAGATTTCATTAGCCACAGGAAGGGCCACATTACCCTCAGGATTAATGTCAGGTTTTGTGGTTTAGTGCTACAGCAGTGGACTGCACTTATGTGACCCCCTTGTTTAAATGCACCCTAACTCATTAAACAGCCCCGAAACAGCCCATGAATTTTTGCAAAAGGAACATTGTCTTGACACCTCAAAAATCGCCCACCACTTCCTGTGGTGAAGATTCAGTCTGACAGTGCTGAATCTCCTTCTCTGGGTTACCAGCCTAATGTTGCTCTTCCAGGCAGAGCTTCTTCTGACGTGCTGTATCATCAGTGTCTCAGAACATGCAGTGTTGTACGGGGACTTGATGACGCACGGCGGTTGCAGAGGTGACGCCATACTGTACATAACCAGGAACTGTCATTTCAGGAAGCCTCAACCACAAGCTTGCTATCAAGAGGACGAAAGCTGAGTCACATGGGTCGTGAATCGTGGAAACAAAAAGCCGAGTCATCACTCTTCCTGTTCTAATTGGGCCTTCCAGCAACCATCTCTTTTGTTTCTGTGGAATGATTATAGGGAATGAGTTATGTCTTCTTGAATTTCAGCCCATGTGCGTGTTGTTGCAGGGCGTCTCTATATGATATTTAACCTTCTTTGCTTAATCATGAGCATGAAACTGTCAACAGTTGTGAACTAAATGAGACTTAATTGAGCAATGTTGAACACTCTCGTCTGTTTTGCTACATCATGTTGACATCAAACCAAGGCCAGAGGCTGTGCGTGTAATATACACTGTCCTCCTGAGAGCCGGCGGCACTGTTTGCTGAGGGACCCACGGCCTCTGTGTTTCATCACGTATCCATTCATCATAACGTAAAGCGCCTTCGTGCCAGGTCTCTCTGTATATGTGCTTTACAAGGTGTGAGAGGGGTCTCATTTTGTTTTTCAACCAGTCGTGATTCACAGGGCGGTGTGGCTGTCATACTATAAGGCCCCAGAACGTATGATTGTATCCCCTCACTCCCGAGAGCTACCTACACCGATGGGATCTGATTTCTTTGCAGTCAAGTGGAGGAGAGGCTTAGGCTCATTTTCTCGAGTTCTGACATCTCTCAGGAGGCAGAACAATATAAATGTTTGAAAGCTTCTTTGTAATCAGTTCTCTTTCATGTCATTTCCTTCACACGAAACCTTTCGGGCTGTGTTGTGTCTCAGCCAGAGGGGGTTAGACCTTTGTGGTAGCAGTGATGCTGACATCTTACTTGGTTAGCAGTGAATTCATCCTTGCAATTAACACTTTGTTTATGCAGTGAATTTGGTTCCAAGTGGGCTCTGAATTTAGTATGTTATCCTGAAAGTGTCAGTACATTCCCTCTGTTAGCATCCCTCAATGTCTACTACAAAAGTGGCAGACAAATGTGTTGATATTCAACATATTTGAAACAAAAATATCCACTAAAAACCAAAATATCATACAAATAACATACCTTGAACCAAATAATGCAAAACGACAACTAGGACAACTTCATGATTATTCTATGGTCATGGTCTTGTTATGTTTAGACACAAATACGTGGGTAGATTGAGGATCAACACTTGTTTTGGTTCAAACAAGTGCTTAGTTAAGGTTCAGACTGCAAGACTGTTTGTTTTTATGGCAATGCAAGAAAGTCCAGAATCAAATCAAAATAGGAAATCAGACTTTTCTCATTCGTGTCTGCAGAGCAACACAACGGCTCAAGCAAAGAGCTGCTAATGGAGAAATCCTGAAATGATTTTTGCGCTACCACTGCTCTCATGTTACCATGTTTGTTTGATGCAGCTAACACACCGACGTTGTTTGTGCGATGATTAGTATTTAGTAGTTATTTTTCGTCATTGCAAATGTGATTCAGTAATTGTTTAAGACAATTGGAAGATTTTTAAAAAAGCAACATTTTCCTTGCTATTGTCAGAAACGTTCCAGTGAAGAACAGAACAGAACAAGACTTTTCTCCATTGAGTAGTGTAAATGACATGGACAAACATAAACTACTAATAGACTCAATAACAATGTCATGAAAAGACCTTGGCCCGTTTTCACCAACAAAGCGGTGCCATGGGAAAAGGTGGAAAATAGAAGTAGGCAGAGGGAAATACACCTAAAAGCCAACAATGAGAGTATTTTCTCATTTTCTCTGATTTGACGCAGTTGGCAACAAGTAGTATGATGTTCACTACAGTGGAAAAATCCTAATGGCGGCTACACTTAGGTGCGAGAGCTTATTGGGTTTTCACAGGAAGTCTCCCTAGTGCATCGTTGAGCTGTGCTGTAGGCAGTCACTACAGAGACGCCAATTACCGACTAAGTCCCCTGGCTGCCTGCTAACTGTGACCAGCAAATTAAAAAGAGATGGGAGAAGAAGGAGAAAAGAAGATAAAGAAGAATAAGAAAAAGAAGGGCTACATGAAAAACAGTGCGGTCCTGGCTCTGCAGGAAGTCTAAAAAGACAAGTGTCATGCAGAGTTTAACAAGTGCATTGCATCTGCAGAGGAAGAGATAGCCCAGTCTTTGTTCACGAGCTGGACGCGCTCCAAGTGTCTGCTTCATTGGAAGTTCCTCAGTAACCCAGTGGCTGATTTATGACCTATAAAACAAGTCTTCCTGACCGGTATCCTCAAGTATAACCAAACCACAAAGTAGCAACGACGGAAGAAGCTCATTTCTAAGATTGGTGTCAGTATGTTGAGAAACACTTGTGGCATTCACATGGACAAAGTAAATCAATTGTCCCAGTTGTCTATAGTGGGAGAAAGAAAACCAGCAGAGGTTTTCTCTTCCTTCAGTGGTTGATGATAAAGATGAAGACAGACGCTTTAATACAGCCTCAACTGCATCGTCACAGTCTATTTTAGATTCTGGATGTTGTGTTTTTGCACCATTCAGAACATGTAAATGTAAATACAACACTGCAAAAATTCAAACTCTTATCAAGAATGTTTGTTACTATTATTTATTGCTATTTAGAATGTCTCATTATTAGTCAAATGAGTCTCTTCACGCTTAACATAAGACAAATCACCTGAAAGAGTCAAATTTTCAAAAGTGTTTTTTAAATTCATTTCAATCAGAAAAATCTTAAAGCGAGACAAGATTGTTTTGCATGTAATGAGAATTATGACAAGAAATGAGACATTTTGACAAAAAAATAAGACATGCTGTTCATAAGATTTTGAGTTTTTGCAGGAAATGACCTTTGCGCACTGTGACATCATGGGCATAAACTCTACAGACACAAAAAAAACCCCATTATTTCCCCTGAAAGACTACGTGCAGATAAGCACAAAGTATGGTGTGTGCCAAAAGTGCAGTAAGTCAGTGAGCTAATACACTTCATTGAAACACCTCATATGTTTGCACAACACGATGCCTCCTACATGTTGCCGTGCGGCTTCAAACCCCAGTTGTAATGACAAATTATATGAAAAAAGGATTCGGTTCTGCAACAAAACCATTTATCTCCTGGTTCATGGGCCAAGTGCAGCTGCTCGAGGTAAAAGAACGCCATCCTGTTTTCCTGAATCACTAAGCACTTTCAAGGGATCTCAGGCGCCTTCAGTCCATAACTTATTCCTGCTCTTCTACTGTTTTGACGTGATATCGTGTTTCCCAAGACAGGAGCTTGTACACTTGAGGGGGGGTGGGGGTGGGGGGTGGGGGTGTGGATAAGAGTGGATGTGCCACGTTTGACATTGAAGTTAGATCGTTGTGTTCCCTCCAAGCAGACACATTAGACACGACGGAGCCCAGGGAGGCAGAAAAGGCAGATGAGAGGTAGCTGTGCGTGTTTTCACTACCACATGGGTCTTCAGCGTCTGAGAGGACAGCTGGTTCACTCATCACTCGCTCTACTGTGTCCCCGGCTTTGAAAATCTCCACAGACAGGGTGTTTCTGCTCAAGGGCTGACATGCACTTCACAGTAACTGGTTGAAAATGGACAACTGGGAAATATAATCATTTCCATTTTTGCACCACTGATCTTGTGTTAGAGAACAGGAACGACAATGATGCTTCCACAGTGGACATCATGAAATCACTCACTCGCTACATACAAGGATGATGGCTCATGACTCTCAGGCTAGCAGCCTTGAGAATGACACTTGATTTATATAAGTTATACTGAATTCAGACAGGTTGCTCATATTTTTATGATTTTTTTCTTTATACCGTGTGTGGCTGAAAGTGATACACATGTATGTGAGCTGAAAAGGCACAAATCGCTATCTACATACATGCACACACACACACACACACACACACTCACACATACAACTTCAGGCTGTACATTCAGTAGAAATCATGTAAAATGTGTCCTGGTGTGCACATTTCAATTGACAAACATTTTCTGTCTAATTTCCATTTAGTTTTCAGTCCTTCCCTTGTTCCATATACACATGTCCAGTTTGCACAGAGGAGCAGTGCTGCGTCTGGTCTGACTGGATTCTTCCATCTGTGGTTCACATCTACTCTTTGCACAGCGTACGGTACTTTAGTTTTTCCCTCCCACAGGATGTGGTGACACTTTGATGAATCTTTATGTCCTGTTACAATATATGCATTTATAGTCGAAATAATTTTCAGCTTTTTTGTTGCAGAAAAGTTTGACACCTCAGGCACATGACACAGTCTTTGCAGTATTACATTTGAGGATGTAAGTCTTGTAGGTATTTTTCAGTATCGTTTTAAACATTGTAGATATGATTGTTGCTCAATATGAGATAGTACTGTAGAAGTACAAGCATGTTCTTGCAGCATATTTAAGGTCCGGACTTGAAAATCCACCGCAGACACATCGGCTGTCTGTCTGTCTGTATTCATTCCCCGTCTCCCACTGATGGAAACGTCCGATTGGCTCCTCACGCATGGATAACTCGGAGCCATCACAACAAGTCTGCGTCTCAGCACCTCCCAGATATTGTGCGTGTGTGTGAAGATGGCGCGGGAGATGAGAGAGTGATGGACCAGAAGTGACATACAGCCCTAGAAACAGCCAAGGATTAATGGCCTCAATAAGCAAGGTCCTCTAGAAGGATATAGACGGGTAATGAGAACTTCCCTCAGACGAGGTGAAACCATCCATCTGCCTTCCGGATACCCACTCTTGCAGCTGGAGCGTCCAGATGTGGAGCCACCTGTGGAAAAAGGAACATGAATTCTTTTGCTACAGAGACACAAAGGATTCCACTTAAAGAATTCAACTTTCCAGAATTATTTTTTTTTTTTTTGTGTAGCAAAGGGCATCTTTGGTGGTCTGAGCAGCGGGTTTTGAGGTGACGCCGGCCTCTCTGCTGGCGTGACAGCTTACAGAAACTGGGAGGTGAGCGACGTAAGACACTGCAGGGACTCCAGTCAAGGTTTGGAGGAAAATGGAACACGAAAATTGTCACTGGGGTATTCTGACATTTTGCCCTGTGAGAGCGTCTGAAAAGGTTCAAACACAATCTGAGATGTGAATGTGGCAGCTGTGAGTACGAGTCACCCCCTATAAGAATGGGAACATTGCTCCTGCTGAAATTTGGAGGGGATGATATATACAACATATATGATATATACAAACCAGAGACACGTCATGTACGATGTGTTTGGCTGCTGAGCCACTGATACATGACTGACAGAGAGATTGAAAACCAGTTGACTGTTCAGTCCTGTTGAGCTTTGTCAGATTATGAGTGGAATGAGTGACTCTTGGAAAAACCCTCAAGCTGTAATGTGAGTGATTGCACTGTATCTGTCCTTTGGAGCAGTTTCTATCTTTATTCAAGAACATGCATCAATGTTTTTTTTTATCTTACATTCTTTTTTTTTTCACCTCTGCAAAAATGAGGTTAGGGTCAGGTGAAGTCTGGTGGTTGTGAAAATCCACCGTCTCCCTACAAACGAATTTAAAGGATGACTTTATCCAGACATTCAGTTTACTGGTGCACTTGCTTTCATCTTAACACTTCTTCTATTGTCAATGAATTATCAGAGAGACTTAATTTCTTTCATCATTCATTCCACTTTTTCAAAGTCAGCTGAGCTCAAATTCTCAAAAGATGTACGTTTGGTTGCGAGGGCCTGCATCTGTAGCCTGCAACAGAAATCCCATCTCGGAGGCAGTTGAAAGTGCTGCTGCTGGACATGAAGAAATGCAAAACACCTGCTGTCCCCATCTCTCGCTCACAGACCCAGCATGAACCACACAAGGTCAAACAGCCAGAGTGGCTCTTCATGTCCCAATCTATTACATTTTTACATTTTCAGACGTTTCGCTTTCCACTGAGTCAAATCACTTCCTACCAACCAGATTAGAAGTGCTGGTGGGGGTGCGAGGAGAGGGCGAGTGGGCTTATATTAAAAAGGACACATGCTGCTGACAAGTCTTTTGAACAGAAAAGCCACTCAAGTAGAGGCCATTTCCTGAAAACATCTCTGAAGAAAGTCTGACAGAGACATTGTCCTTGTGACTTTGCTTTTTTGTCCTTGTTGCCTTACTTTTGTATGTACTCACTGTCGGTTGAAAGTCACACCACAGATATGCACTCGCTCACTTATTGGATTGTGCAGCTTCAATCGGTCACTATTTGATTCATTCTAATAACTATCATATTCATTAAACATTTAATTGTAATCAGTTAAAACGAGAGTTAACAGATAATACATGTAATATTACAACATTTCGAATGTTCTCCTATGGAATCTAATGCCACCCTTTGATAGAATGTACATTATTCTGGTCAACTTGACACTAAGCTGAAGCTTCATTTTCAAATGTCAGCTTTGGTGTAAGGAAGCTTATTTGTTTAAATCTGTATTAGAACATTGTGTTCACTTTGTAAGCTTTTTTTCTAATCTAAAGTAATTCAGCATTTCCAATTGGTCTTAATCCTTGGACCAATTGAGCCCTCTTAACTAGTCAATTGTCTAATTGTTTAAATCCAGACAGTTATTGGGAGACCTCTGTCGTCTCGTACCAGTTCCTGAGTCTGGCTCACTGATCCTCAGCCCCATTGTGTTGAACCCAAAACAACTTCCACCCAGTGGACGAGCCTCGAACACTGAGTACAAATGAACCCATTGTAAAATGGAGGGATAATGAGGCTGAGCTGTCCAGTCGGTTTCACCCATGTACATCCTCTAATCTACTGATGGCTCAGTGAGGATCAGGGGTTGATTTGTGAGGTGATACAAACAGACAGATAGCAAAGTGTGTGCTGGAGGCCTGGCCCAGGATGCCGCTGTTAAGGACGGGCAGCAGCGTTCGTCCCTGCCATCTGTTTCCCAGGCGTCCGTCCAGCAGGGCGACGCTGAATGCACAGGCATGAGGGAGCACGGACCAGCCCATCACGCCACGCTACCGAATTGGCATCGCAGCATTTGATATTAACATAGCGCTGTGTGATGGCCTCCCAGGCCCCTTTGTCGGGGCAAAATGGGTTTGGTTCAGGCCACAAAAAAAGCTCTCTGACCCTCAGACTGCCCATCTGTCTGTCGTCTGCCTGCATTTCAAGTCTGTGGCACTCTCTCAGCTCGAGTAAAGAGGACTGCCACTGTCCCAGTTTGCTTCACATTGCTGAGCTATAAGGCCACAGGAAGAGGGCTTGGAATCCTCAGACGCATCGTGAGTGGTATGCTTCTTCCTGACATTTCAATTCAAAGCTCCTGGTCCGACCGGGGAAATGTTAGTTCAGCTCTTTTGTGAAAATGCACCAGATGAAAAGTGGTGTTAGTATTTGGTGACACAGTCAATACCGTAAATAGCATATCATTTTCTGTTTGGGTATGTTACCCAAACAACAAAGGAATGTTATGAGAGCGGCGGGGTCTCATCGCTCAGCCTTTTATGAGAAGACCTCACAAAGGCCCAGATCACTCTTTCTCTCTGTCTCTGCTGTCACCCTCAGGAAAAGTGAGCATGCCGTAAATCACCTTGGCAGCTCACTGTTTTGAAGCAGCAGACTGCCCGTAGCCAGAGCCGTTTTGTAGGTTGTTATTTCACCCTGTGTTGTCCAGTGAACTGCTCTGAAATCATGTTGCTTTATATGCCGCCATGCATGCTGGAAGTGGTGAATCAAAGTGGCGATGAATGGAAAGATGTGTGCAGAAAGTCAGACTCAAGTTATAGGACCCACCTCAGACCCACCTCTGTCCACAATTTGGACCATGGGGAACTGACCTAATTCTTATACTGTGGAAAGTGGAGGCTTTAAGTGAATGTGAAAGTGTTAACTGGCATGTTTTGGTGCTCGTTCTAGGGGTTAGAGGAAAACTGTAGGGCAGGTTGAAGTTCTGGACCATGATGGTCAGAGGAGGACACAGATCTGTCTTTGTTGTTATCCGTATATGTTCCACTTTTATGCTTAATCTGGTCGTGAAACATTGCAGCATCAAGGTTATGTGTCTATACGCTTGCATGCATAAGCACAAATCCTCTAATAGATTGGTCATAAGCTCCAGAAAGAGGGTGTGTGACTATTTCTCCCTGATGCCCTTTGTTTGAAGGAAAAGGTGTTGACTGACAGCTGAGCTCCTGGACCCTACTCAGCCAGGGTTCAGCTTGGCTAATGAGGTTGACTACAGGGATTATAATCAGACAGGGAATATGAGTGTTCTCATGTGTCAGTCAAGACAGGAAAACCTCCCAGTGTTGCAGTAACGGAATGAGTTCTCAGCTTCCGATTGGCTCATATTCACCGTACAACAACAGCAGCCATGTCACAGCCTCCCCAGGGTGGCTTTAACACTCATGACGGTTAATGGGGGAAGGAGTTATGGTGGGAATTCTCAACATGGGTCCAATTCCAAGACCCCAGTGGACACTGAGGGCACTCCAAAACGTACAAATTATCTCCTGTCGGGATTTTGCCAATAAAATGTGTCTGGTTTTAACCTCGCAGTGTTTAACCTCACAATAATCATTCAGCTAAAGGTAGACTTCCAGCTGAGTCTGAATCCCCTCTCTGCACTGAGATGTATTAACGGCCATCACGTTTGACCCTCTCCACCCTCGACGGCGCTCACCTCTCCCTCCCGGCTCACGCCGTTGTAAAAGAGCAAGACAGAGAAAGAGATGAGAGATGGAAAGAAAAACATTAAAAAGCCCACACTCACAAGAGCGATGTGACATATGGAAGCTATCACAGGCCTGAACTCCCATCTGTGTCGGCAGCCGTGGCCTGTTGGCACCCACTAGTCACTCCTCAAGATGGGAATAATCCAGGACAGAGGATCCGTGGAATTGTGATAAGAAGAGTCTGAATCCCTTGAGGTCACGATTTGACAGTTGGGGGAGGGGAGGGACGGGCTGCACGCAGAGGGTGGTAGAAAACAGGTGCCCGGCAGCCCGGCGGGGTTCAGATGGGTTTAGGCTGAGTTTCTCACGTTTCCGTCTGCAACAAATACCATTTACACAACTGCCACTGTGACACCACCACCCACTTGTTTCACGTTAGAGTGAAACTCCCTGAATGTAGGCGACATTTAACCGCCCTGAAATGTAGATGTGTATTTATTTGTGTTTGTGTTTTGATTGCAGCGGTTGTTTTCTAGCAAACTCGCCACACTTGAATAAAAGCAAATGAAAGGGATCATAGAAAGGAAATGGGCCTCTCGTCTTAATTTATATGTTTGTGTTGAATTAGCCTGAAGGAGAAAATGAAAAGTTTGTTGTTGTAGGCCTCCGAGTTGAGAAGAGAGGTCGTTTCACAGTCCTCTGAACCACATTCGCTCCAACTTTGAATCGGGTCACTGGCGAGCTAATCAGGATGCTGAGTGATATCGGCGTTATGCTCCGACAAAGCTCTTCAAATTGCCCTGCAAACTCTTCAAAGTTCAAATATGTATAACAGGAAATTCTTCACCTGAGACTCTTGTGCTTTGTGAGACCTTACGAACTGGCGCTGTCCAAGATTTTTGTCTGAAAAATTTATTGTAAAACACTAAATCTTTCATCAACCCATTTCAGAGGACCCCTGATGGTCGGCTGTGGGGCTCTATCAATTTATGAGAGAATTTGATGCATGTTCATGGGCATGCAGCTGGACGCACATTCGCGCTCTGACTTTTTTGTTTTAGGATTCTACTGAAAGTGTGTTTCCAGTCAAACAAACGAGCCTCGTCCTTTAATTTCCAGCACCAGAATGAATGCAGCGTCTGATCCTGAGTGAGTGTGGGCAGGTCTCCAGGGTCCCTCACCCTGCACAGCGCTGCCCGGAGGCCAGAGAGGGCAGCACCCTTCAGATGTAACACCTCACAGACAGGAACACATGGGATTTATTAGTGAAGGAACTCATGTGGTTGCCTGCAGATGAAATGTCTCAAGCAGAACAGAAAAGTTGTAACTTTTTTTTCTTCACCTGCATTTCATCTACCTCCCTGCTGCCCATCCATCTTTAGAGGTCTTGTGGGGGAAATTTTCTTTCTCCATGCCTGAGTAATGCAGTTCAGTGAGCGTGCAGGATGATGATGGGGGAGCACCTTGATCGGGGCAATGCCTTGTTTTCTTGTGGCAGCTCTACCTCAGTAGGTCCTACTCCTTCTGCTCTGCATCACTGATTGAGTCAAATGTTTGACCCCTTTTCTGCTCTGCTGCTGTCGGAGTCCTCAAGTCAGCACGTCATAGCGATAAGATCTTCAAAATCATGCAGCACATTTGGCTAATCGCTAATCAAATGCCCCTCTCTGTTATCTCATCAGGAAATGATTCATCAGGAGATTGTTGTTGTTGGACTGTTGTCTTCAAACATGTTTTTCCTCCTGTGCAAACAAGAAGATGCCATCCCGACACGGGGAGGAGAGCGTGCCAGCGTTGCGTGCAGCTGGAGGTGACACAGCATGCTGTGGTACAGTAATGGAGTCATCCATCAACAGGCCCCATTAAAACACCCTGACAAGCCAGCTGAGGCCACCTCAGTGGCCATGGCGACCAGTCACAAGGTTGATGTTTGTTCTCAAACAGTAGCTACAGAAATACTCATTGTAAGGAAAACACTGGCATATGTTTGCAGAACGATCAGGTTATTCATTTACTCCAGAATAATGGTCTCATGGAACGTTTGGGACTAAACGATCTCCCAAGTAGGAAATGGATCGTAATTTAATTTAATGGACAGTCAAACGCTACTCACAAGTTTTCTACCTGCCGTTACCTTGGTGGAGGTCTGAGGTCGGATCACAGACTTTAATTACCTACAATGTTTCATTAAAAACAGGCTTCGTAGCCCCTCTGACAGATGAATAGGATGAATGTAGACTGGCGTTTTAAGACACTTGTTACTAGTTCACACTAAGCAGGTTTTGCACAGAAACACATTTTATTTGAAATAATACTAACTCTCTTCTCTCCAACCGATGGAGCCTACCAAACCTATGATAGATTTCAATCTATGTGTACATACAGTCTACATAATATTTTTTTTATCAAGTAGTGATTTTAAAATCTCGTGCCAGTTTAAATTGCGTTTTTGTGGGTTTGGTTTCTGTTTCTAATCTTCTTTGTCTGCTCCTTGCACTTCAAGTCTTTTGGGAATTCACTCATGCTGAAATAGAGCTCTCAAACCCATCTCCAACAATCACCCTGGAAATATTTCAAATTTAGGCCAGAAAAAAGTAGTATGCTCTCTTTTATAATGCCCGTCCTTTGTTCTCTTGAGGTTTATCCATTTTATTAACAAATACATCCCTCATCAAATCCTTTTCACTTGTTTAAACACGTTTTCACTGAAGCACATAGTCATGCTGACAAATTGTTCCACCTGGATGGCTTTAATGTACAGAACAGTACGCTGAGGGGTATTACCCCCACTGTTTGTGTTTTGTTTTTGATTCTTCAGCCTAGGCTCAAAAAGTCCCAGTGATCCCCCGGTGACTACGCTATCTTTGACCAGTGATCAGGATCCTATTCAGAGGACCGTATCTCCTCCATCTGCCGCATGTCGACAGCCATCTTCCTGCATTCCAGTCCTTTTGTTTGCAGAGGTAGGGGAAGGACTTTAATGAGTCTTCCATTGACTTTAACATCCTTGGAAAGTCCTCCTCCGCCTCACACCTGCTACCTATGAGCTGGAGGAATCCTCTGGTTCACTGCTGAGGATGTGCTGCCTGGAAAGTATGCGGGCGGCTCAAGGCCCTTAAGGTAGCGCCGCGTGCGTGGAGGAAGTAGCGAGGAATGTCAACCTGCACATTGCATCCACATCCATGAGGACAGCCAGGAATTTGCCTATTGTTTGTTAAAAACAGCCTCCTCCTTCTCCGATACTGAGCAGGTGCACGTGAAGGATAATTCAGATGTTTTTATGCCTGGACCCTATTCAACCATCTTTTTGGGACTAAATGATTAATATTACTCAGTAAATTAATATAAATACATAAAAATAAAAAATATATATTTGCTATTGACTATTGGAAAATGTACGATATTGCACAAAACACTATGAACGGCAACCAAAAAGTATAAAAGGGCTTTTTTCTCCTAGGGAGCACTGACATCATAGAGTGAAGGTGACATGCTACTATTTAATAATTGATCATCCTGACGTGTTTGATCTGTGTTCTAGTATGTTTTTACTGGTTTTAATTGCTTTTATTTATTGCCATTTGTTCACTTTTGGATGTGGTTAAGTTACATTTACATTAGTATAACGTCTTTTTTCCCCTGATTTCTTCAGACTGTGTGCACATCCAGGGCCTCGCTCTTACTCTGCAGCTGCAGCAGTTGTAGGGGAAAGATGAATAGAAGAGGGTCTTGAGGATGTTTGATTGGCAGACAAGAAGCATGTGTTTGTCAAAAGGTCTCACCTGTGCCTCTCTTAGTGCTGTCAATGTGCTCATAAGCATCGGTGACGATGAAAGACAGCTGATACCGAATGTAGGATTTGATGGGAGCCAGACTTCACAGCTGCTATTTAATGTGAGATACCAAAGGTGGATGCTGTACATCAGACAATGGCTGAGCTGTTGTCTCTGAGGAGAAACAGTCAAATATTAAAGACTGCTCCACTGAAGTGATGTGAAACATAAACGTGTAATGGAGTCATAAAGAGGAAAGCGCTCACCGTTTCAATCTGTCAGACTGGTTGTATTTCAGACACACACACACACACACACACACACACACACACACACACACACACACACTGTCTGTTAAACTGCTCGCTTCCACACCCGCGTACAACAACTTCACTGAGGATTGTAGAGCTGGAACAGACACCTGGTTCTATTTGTCTTCAAGTCCAAACACATCCGTTCACCCTTAAACATGGCAAACATGCACTCGGCAAGAACAAAATCATGCTACGCACTGCAGGCTGCAGACAAACATGCTGCAAGGTTACACATACAATCAGGAAGTTGTCCATGATGGGCCGCAGCCGCACAGTGGGAGTTCAGTCTCCCTGCTGTTACAGTGTGTCATGCCTTTCCCTTTCCTCCATGACCTCCAAACCCTAAATGTAGCACGCTGGGATATGCCTGTGCTGGCCTGGAGGATTTCTGAGGGGCCTGTGAGAGATTTATGAATGCCATGTTTTGTTTGTCCAAGGCGTCCTGCTTATTTTTGCTTCACTGTAAGAGACTGCAGGGTGAGCTAATGAATCAACAGTGAGCTAATGGATCCACAGAGGGATGCTCTCCCCCGTCGCCTGGTTTGCCTATTTGGTTCTCTTTGTTTTTTAATTAATTTCTTTCATGTTAAAGAACGTGGCCGTGTAGATAAACAGCTCTGATCCTTTGTTAAGCTACTAAACAGGTTGACATGACCGTGCCAACAAAGGAACTTCACAGGTTCCTCAGGTACATGCAAATTGTTGTTTTAACACACACACACACACACACTCATCATTTAATACGTTACATTCATACCTTCATTATATTCAGACTCCTAATTCCTGCAGCTTCACTGGCATGTTTCTCAGGACACAATGTGTTCTCTGTTAAGTTCTTCTTCAATGAGTTATTCATTGGTTATTATCGTTATCTGCGTTACGCTTGGCTTGACATGGCCAGGCAGCTGTGTAAAGGCTAAAACAACATTTTTTTCATTGTGATTGAGGCAGGAACTGTAAATTATGGATCAGGGTACAGTGAAAGGCATCTCACATAATAACACAGACAAAATCTGTTATAAATATCATATGTCATCGGAGCTGGGTGCAGAAGGTGTCTGAGTGTTCAGGCAGGCGGGACGATAAGCCGAGGTCGGTGTGTGCGTGCTAACTGCAGCGGCTCCATTTTTCCATCGGTCACTGCTGACACCCATAAACGTTCTGCACATGACAGCGCTGCAGTACAAAGCTTTTCATCGCCCAGAGCTTTATTTCTGTTCTGTGGCCAAGAGAGGCATTCAACTTAGTGCCGAAAGCCTTTATATGGACCGAATTTCGCATGAATCATGTTTTCTGCCTCGTCTGAAGTGACACGATCATCGAATAAAAGTGTCTTTTTGATTGTAGCTTTTAATAGTGAGCGATTTATAACATTCCTCTTTGTATTTATTGTCAAACTAAGTCCCGTTTTACTCATTTGTCCATGTTCAGTCATTGGTCATCTGTAGCATGGCCCTGGTTCTGTGTTCTATGTAGTTTGGCTCGTGTTTCTTCTTCATTATCTGTGCAGTATTTCATGGGTTTCTTCTTCTAAAGGGTCTTCTATAGGGTCTCATGGATGCTGCATGCTGTCACTGCAGTCTCAGCTCTGCACCGCATGTCGGACGGCTTAAAAATGAATAGAACTGTCTGACTTGACTAGCCGAGTTTGACTTGCAGCCCTTTGGTGTTGGGGTCAGTGGCTGCTATGGTGAAGCTGTTTACAAGTGTCAAAGGGAAAGAGGAATTTGCGGGGACGACTCACAACTGAGAGATGACTGACTTCTTTTTAAGGCAGAGGTCTTATTGTTAAAGGTCAGGAGGTCAAGTTAGGCACTGTGCTAATCTCTTCACAAGCTTATTAAGAGCTCTCGTAAGCACAGACACAAGCTGCAACATACTTACGTGACATGTCGAGCCAAAGTTCTTGGTATGTTTAAATATTGTTTTGACAGCCTCCGCTTTCGGGGTACAGTGTTGGGATGGGGGAAGTTAGATTAGATTTGTTTTCATATAGTAAACAAGAAAAAGGTAAAAAGAAAGCGGAACTATCAAGATTTTTTTTTTAAAAGTAAACTTCGTTAGGTGCCAGGGGCATTTTATTGAAATTCAGCTGGTTTCAGTAGAGCTCACAAAACAAGGCTGAAAAATTGTTTTTTGGGGACATGTTTTGCTGTTCAAAAACTGGCAAAAAAAGAGAGAAACGATTATAACAATATATAATAATATTCCAGTACTGAACATATCATAGTATGACAATATCATTCATCAACTATCATTCAACTCACACACACAATACACATGTCTACTGTACAACAGAGTTGTTGTGGTGGTCTTCTGCTTAACACAACCACAGTAGTTCCACAAAAAGCAGTATTTGAAGTGTGGAGATAAGCTTTTAAAGCCTGGGAGACATCTGACTTATTTTAAAACGAAGTAAACGCCATCAGATAAACATTAGACACGTCTGGAAACCAATAACTCAGTTGTATCTCCAGCCTGGAAACCTAAAACACTGCTGGAAATATTCTCCACCTCTACTTTAGCAGATTCTTTCCTTCATTCACTTAAAGCACATGCGTGATTAGGGATTTGTGGAGAAGAAGAATATCCACTTGGCATGAAGGTGTGGGGTTTGAGCCGTGTAATGTGTGCGCACCGGGAGCACGGGTTTGTGTTCAATCAATCCATGACGATTAGTGAACACAATGGCATTCCCCCACACGCAGTAACATCCTACCTCATTAAAGTAGAGCAAATAATTATCCTGATTATAGACATCGTTGGACAAACAAGCTAAGACAATGACAGATTCACTGACAAACACAAACAAACACACACAGGAAATCCGGAAATGAGGAAACCCTGTAAATCAATAGGAAACAACACAGCGGAGAAGTCTGCCGGAGTGTGTTCCAGGTCCCTGAAGGCAACGTGCACATGGACCAGGTGCCTTCCTCTGTGTATTTTCCTGTTTACTGTCTCACTTATTCGGGTATTTTCTTTTGGTCCCTTAAGTCAATATCATCCTGTGGACCTTGTCGCTCCTGCCTGACTTCAGCGCAGCCACCGGACATCATTAAAAAGCTCTGATTATCAGCCAAGGGAAGTCTGATCCCCGCGCGCTGTGCATTGTTTAGATTTAGGCTTTAGCTATTTCTGTAGCCACAGAGACGCCTCCTGCACAGCAACTGTACGTGAAGTTATTTCCTAGCGTCATTGCCAAATGAAACAATGGCATTTCTAAGGATTTCCTCTAAGTAAAAATTTGTTTCCTGTTTTCAGAGCAACAACCTCATCATTGTCACAAAAGCTGAAATGTTGTTCTGTTGTGTCGCCAAAGTTTAAATTTGTTTCAGACATTACAAAAAACATTGTCTTGTGTACTGAATTCATTCATACATTCATTCTGTTTTTTTCTTATTATTTATTTAAAATCACACTATTATAGTGTAGCAGTGAGTTTGGTGTCACAAATATCCCACTGACGTCTCTGAGCCCCTCTCCTGATGACTTTCTTGACCTGAGCTTCCCTTTGCTCAGATTTGTTGCTGTCACGTTCAGTATCTGAGTTGCTGATCACACCTTTATACGGTGACCTCTGCCTTATCGTGTTATCAGACACATTAAAACCTCCTGACTGCTAATACACACCAACGCGTACACAGTCTGTGTTTGCTGACACAATCCAAAGCTTTGCTGCTTTCATCACAACTCAAGACAAAAAGTCTGATAACGAAGGATTAGTCAGTCCAGTGCAGGACTGTTTACGCTTAACATGTCACTCACTCCGGCCTTTATCAGGCCTTTATCAACACAAACCTGCTCTAAACACTCATCTACTGTACTCTCCAATGATATGATCCTCCTCACGTCTGCAACAAGTTGGGTTATTCCCTCAGTGGTTTGGAATTTGGCACTGACACAACCAAGGCATAACAAGTCTCGGTGAGTGTCCAGAGCCACGCAGACGTGGAACAAGACTCTGTCACCTCACACCAAGCGCACACTTTCAAACATACCACCACTTCACCAGCTGCGCTCAGCTGACACGTTTGGTTTTAGGTTTGTTTTTTTTTTGCGACCAGGAACGACAACCGTGTCCTTGACAGAGCTACTGAGAACCAGCAGCATCTGACAAATCATTTCAGTACACAAGTGTGCAAACATTAAAAGACCCAGCTCAGTTTTCCTTTGAAAAGGAAGTTCGGGTGACTGACTCATTCAGCTTCAAAGCAGAGTCCTTCTCATTTCCCGAAATGAGTCCTTAAGTAAAGGAGCTTTTATAAAATATTGTGTTTGTAACCTCATGGAACTGACGGGGTGAGCCACAGAACAAGCCCTAAGCTGCAATGCTGTCTGTGCCCAGTATTTCTTGGGTTATTTCATCTTTGAGACTCCAAGCTTTTGTGTTTAAAGTCATTTAATTGGTCAATGCCATCTCTCTGGTGTATTATTTTATAGCTTCGTCTTAGGGGATCACAGATTCCATCTGATGTGATTACACCATCCTGGCTCTACTCAAGGAGCTGGCTATTTACAGAAGAAGTATTCATGGGGACCTTTAGTCTGTGGAAAGCAGCAGATTGCATGTGATGGTCTTGTTGAGCAACATAAATCAACTATGCCACAAAGTTCTTCAAATTGCCTAAACCATGCTATCTTGTAACAGAGGTTGATTACATTATTGAAGACAGACGTGAGGAATCGCAGACTCGATCCATTTTTCCCCCAGAGCCCCCAAACGCTGCTTCACTGTAAAACGTGAACCCTCTTCATTAATCGTGCTGATTGGAGCGTAGCCCACGAGGATGTATGCAGTTTAGACGTTCTTGCGCGTAAGTATGCGTACATCTGTTTTATTGTGTGCAAGCATCCGTGTGCATCGACATACACACATATGCATCGGTGGGAGAAGCATCGGCGCCTCAAGACTCGAACCCCTCCACCTCAGATTGTGTAACTGTGTGTGTGATTTGAGCTCCAAAGAACAAGTCTTGCATCCATCTCCACTGACAGCTCCCGACCTTCTAGTAATCCCAGTGTTTCTCACTATCTCACTCCCCATTACCTCACACATTCATACACATACAGGGACAAGAGACATGTGACCTGTCACGGCATCAAAGGCAGCCCGCGCCTTCATCTGTACCTCCACTGACGGCCAATCACACTCAGGTCTCCATCATCAGCTACTGGACCAAATCTGTTGTCGTCTTGTCCACATTCCTGCTTTAAAGTTGGAAGTTAAGATCATCTCCACGGGCTCATTTGGTCGTTTGTCTTCGGTGGCTGAAATAAGAGCTGCCAGAGTGACCACATTTCTCTTGGGTACTCTTTCCGCAATCATTTCTTTTTTTGTTAGCTATGCTATGGTAGCAGCATGCTAGTCCAACGGACCAAAGGATGGAGCAAAAACATTCATACTATGAGGCTGACAGCTTTGTTTTTCCACACACACATGTAACTTGTATCTTTTTCAGCATTTACTTTAGAACTAACTACCTGGAAAACTAGACTTTCCAACTAGTCACAGACGTACATTGTCACATTTAAATTAGCTAAATTAGCTTGCTAACCGTCAAGTATGGATGTTATTGGGTTACACTGAGATGCTGGGAATGATATGTATGAATAAAAATGACATTTTTAGTATCATCCTTGAAGCCATGTTAGCTTGCTATCATTAGCGTTTAAATTCAATTGAAGTGCCTTTCACAGATTTCCGTTTCAGTGACTCTGACAACATGGAACATGGCGATGAAAGGACTCAAAATATATTAAAAATATTTTCACTTAAGCTTGCTACTGCAGAAAAGGTGTTACTCTTGCCCTGTGAATCTCTGGCTGCTATCTTTTGTCTTCTACACCGTCTCATTTAACGCCTGTTATCTGCTGCTTCAGATATCTCGCTGAACAATCTGGTTTCACTTGGGCTCTATTTAAGAACACATTGTCAACACAAGGAGAGGCGATACGTATTCATTCCTTCAAGAATGACCCCAAGTCATGTATCGTGTCATGAAGACATGGAAAGCCTATTTAATATGGTTGGTGCTGAAATATGCTAATTTCTTCAAGATGCTGGGGAAGTCAGCATGTTTGTGATCGCTGCTTATCACAAATGAAATCTAAATTTGCTAAGGTAAGGTAAGGCAAACAATATCGGAGAGATTTAAAAAGTGGGTTGTTGTATTTATAGTAACACTGCAGATAACGTTCAGGGATGCAACATTTAACCTGTTACTCGGGGTTATGTGTCACAAGTAGTGATACACTAGTAGTTGCAAACATGCACTTTCATTTCTGACCTGGTATCAAGGCTGTTATCGTCATTATCTATGATGTTAGTCTAGATTTCAACTTGTGATGATTAATATTTTTTAAAAAAAAAGGTCAAGTGGCTCTAATTTATTAATCGATTACATATGGAGTAGGAATGAGGTCATCAGAGGGACCTCACAGAGGAAGGTCA
>JBBMJM010153872.1:0-10500 GCA_037832705.1 Centriscus cristatus
TCACAACAAATACATCCAGCTTATTTCTCTTTCCAGATAAGAGCCTGCATAGAAAATGAAAAAATAAATAAAGCTCCTCCCTCACATGACACAGTGCAACAAGCTTATGTTGAAAGCTCATGTCATACATGTTTAAGCTTATACTCCAACTAGTGTTATCATCTAGGAATTAAAACGTGCTTTTATTCATGAATTTTCCCAGGCTTTTCCATGAGTTTTCCCTTATTCCTTCCATGGCGTGGCCGGGGAGGAGGGTCACTCACAGCCTCCCTGAGGCTGGTTAGAATTAGGACGAGCATATGCAGAAGTCAGGTTCTCCACAAACCCCCCTCTGCTCCCAATGCACCATACAGCTCCGATCTAAATCACGGAACAGTTATGCTTCAGAATGTATTGTGTGTGTGTGTGTGTGTGTGTGTGTGTGTGTGTGTGTGTGTGGAACATGCAACCCAGTTTCTAAAGCAACAGCCTATAAGGGGAACTCACACTTCTCCCTAATTTAGCATGAATCAGCAATGCAGCTACCCTGGCTTCCTGATTCCTGAATCCCAAAGCAGCACTGCTTTTTCCACCTTGTTAAAAGGGTTCTCAGATGCACAGGCTTTCTCTGATAACCAACACTCTCCTCTCCCTTCAGGCAGAGTGAGAGATGCAGGCAAACATCCAAATGTGTTCCTTCGTCAAAGGTAATGAAAGAGACCCCGTATTCTTTGATCACACTGCAAGGGCATCAAGCTGACGTTAGATTTCTGACACATCTCAGATGCTCAAAGTCTTATCTTTTCGCACACTGACACACACAGACACACACAGACACACACACATTTGGATGTGGATGTCATGGGCACGTCCGTGCATGTATATACATTTTGAATATAATTATACACACTGAAAAGCACAAACACTTTTGGTGCTGTCAAAAACCAAAACAACTTTTCAGACTGTGCAGATAAGTAGGCAAGGCACAGTTGATTTCTGTCAGTTTTTCCAAATCATGTTGACACCGACAGAAAGATGCCTGTCTACCTTTTGTACCCTTACACCACCTCCATTCCGTTCTCTGGCTTATCTTCAAGAAGAGTATTTCTCATTCTACTTGGGCACACACATTCATTAAATAAATCGTAAATCATCCTGAACCCCCCCCCAATATGATCAATATGTGTTTGTCTTCTGCAAATCCCTATTACACCACGTGGGTCCCTTCCACACTGAGCAATGGCAGCTTGTTCGTAGGTTGGAGAGGGCTGTGGGGTCTAAGGAAAGACTTTTAAGGTGACTTGAAAGAAACACACAGGAATTCTCTCAGTGAGGATGCAGCCAGCACTTATGCTAATCCCTGCATTTTGGAAAATGATGCCAACAGTTCATCAGACAGTGACGCTTTGGACTCATTCTGCTTCAATTAAAGGAATTGTCATTGTCAAGACATTGGGTGATGCTCAGTGAATCTGCTTACTTTTAAACATATGCAGACTTATGACGGCAGCAAATGATGATATCAGGACAATCAGATCCCAAAACTCGAGTGCATTCAACAAGAGACAAACACGACAGGATCCACATTGAGAGACCAGATGCATTCAACTGTCTGAGCCACCTGATGATGCTCCCGTAGACTTGAAACAGGACAGGAACATGACGACACACTATCACCAAATAATGGGACCATTCTCATACAAACTATTGAGGAAGTTAATCATCAATCACCTCAGGCATCCATCGATAAATATTCACCAATCACTTGTGCATTTGGACAAAGATGATGGGATATGAAGGTAAAGGCTGGTAGACACATTGTGGCCAAAGAGATCAAAGACCTGGTGGAGCTGGAGAGTTGTGTTGTGATTGTTCACTGAGTCATTTCAAGGTCTGAAGAACTGCGAGGCCTTAAAGAAGAGCTAAGCCTCTCCGTGACAATGGCCTCGTGCTCAAAGAACCACAGTGGTAGCTAAGCTGCTTCATGCCACAGCAACATGATGCAACATTGCTTGAATGAGGCACACACATTTTGGAAGATGTACGGTGGTTCATGTTTTGTCTTTTTAAAGGACATGAAATCAGGATGACAGACAGCGGCTTGGGGCTGAGTCAGAGCTGGTGATGGGAAATTGGCAGGAAACTGAAGAGAGAGACGGGAGCAAGGAGAGACAGGTGGAGACCAAGGCAAAGGCAGCAGAGAAGAAACTGGAGTTTGGAAGACTAGAAAAAAGGGAGACAAAATGCCAGAGGATGGGAAGAGGTGATATGGTGGGGGAAAAAAAGGGGAAGAGAGGGGAGAATACGGAGCGGTAGCTTTGCTCCAGGCAACGCATTTCTGTCAGCTATTGCATTTTTATCAACTAAATGCACTTTTGATGTCTCACCTCAGATGTTGCTGGAAATTACTTTTGAGACACATATTAGATGATGAGGAGAAGGAGACCAAGATGCAGACCACCGTGTCATGGGTCTGTTTTTAATGGAGGGAAAAGAGGGGAACATTGCTCGGTGACTGATTTCTTTTCACCTTCCTTACTTTGCCATATTCTTTCTCTTTTTCCAACACTTTCATTTCCATCTGCTTGTTTTTTTCCAAATTTCATCTTACATGTTACCTTCCGTACATGTTATCCTTCTGTTAATGCCTCGGCTGTACCCCCCCCCCCAGGCCCCCCTCTTCTCCTACATGATTGGAGACATCCTGTACTTATACTCATTGATTGCGACGGATTTGCTGCTGGTTACATTTATTCATCTATGTACTTCAAAATTAAGTCAAACATTTGGACGTGCCAAGCGCATGGACTGCTGATTTGTTCACACTTCACGGAAGCTGATTGCATATCAAATTAAAGCAAAGACGCAAATAGATGTGAAATATGCGATATTAGCATCTCACTCATGTCAAAATGTCGAGCATATGAAAGTACACATGATCGGGGAACTTGCATGAATGATCTTGCTGGTTTGCAGATCTGAGTTTCTCCCACCAGTTGCTGTCGCAGAATTTGGCCTCAAATCACAGTTGCTGCTCACTGGTCTAGGGTTGTATTACGGGAATTTATGTCGCCTTTTATCACCAAATAAAATATCAGATATCCAGTGTGAACTAAATTAGGAGGCTGAGTATTCTTCTTTATTGTTACTGAGACATTAAAGCAGGATTGTTCCATCTAATCTGGGTGAATGTGCAGGCATATTTGTCAAATAGCAACAGAAAAACATCAACTTGAAATCATTCAGCCTTCACTGTGGCATTAGGAGAGTGTTCCAGAGGGCTGAAGGAACTAGACAGAGAACTGGTCTCCTGATGTACATCAATGGCATCTGATGGCAGATATCAGGAATGCTCCTTACGTCTCCAGCCTGACTCTTTTCTACTTTTGTTTCTCTGGTAAACAACTCGATAAAATCGTGTTGACTGGTTCTGACTCGAAGGCATCCTTTCATCGATATCACGGTGTGCTACTCGGCCGAGTCTGTCAAATATTTGTTCCTTGTTTAAGATACAGAAGTACTTCTTTCAGAGGATGCATGTACAAGCCATAAAACTTGCTTCGCCCCTGGAGGAAGCACGGGAACGTTAGTATGGCAGTGGGTGTCATTGTAAATGCAACTAGCAGCTTGACTCCTGCAGATTGAAAGTCGCTGGCGCTATCTGCGGACACAACAGCATGCTCCAGAGCTTCTTCAAATGCAGCAGTAAAAAAAGGAATCAACACACGAGATAAGTGTGACTACATTTACCGCTCGGCTGCTTTTATTGTTGATGTCAGTGCCTATGTGATACTTTGCCTGAATATAGAACCAACATCATTATACTGTTTTTGCGGCGTGGCGGCATAATTTAACAGCAAACTTCGCCCCATCCAACAAACGTTTTGAAGTCATCCTCAGATTCACTGAAGCTGAAATAATGCATAACGAATGCGGTGCTTGTTTCAACTTTCAGCTGCAAACGTGCATCGGAATATTGATTAAATACACACCACACTGGAGTAAATATGATATTCCCAATTGTACGTCTCCATATAATAGTAATAAGCTGGTAAATGGTCGTTAATGGCATTCACAGCGAGGGACGAGTCAGGGAAAGCACATGGAGCTGTACGTCTGTATACCTGGTATTCCTACAGGTGTGAGGACAAAGCTAACTGGTAACCTCATGTAACCACTGCACATTGGCATGCACTTCGTAAACCCGCCCATCACAACCACTGAATAATGTTTGCCGTAGGCTGCTCATTTTCCTGCTGCTTGCATGTTTCCATGCAGAACAAACTCTCCCTGGTGGATGTCTTATAGAGGCTTTTGTGTCTCGTGCACGACTCAGGTAGGTACACACATCGTCAACAATAGAAGAACTGGCTCATGAGATTTGCCGTCTGTTTTTATTTCTGTCTCCGGGCATTGTTTTGCTAAACTTATTGCTTGCGTGCCCCGATCTGGCAGTGGGACTGAAAAGGCCAACCACACGTGAGTGTAAAAGAAGTGGGGCAGGTTCTGTTGTTCACGATGCTTTTCTTGGTTTGTTTGGCTCCACAGAGGTTTATGCAAACAGCACATTTGTGTGAGTGATTATTGTGTTACCACCTCTCTGTCCAAATCCTGCTAACAGCTCCTTCTGTGCCACAATTTCTTTTGTGAAAGAGACGCGACATCAAGGCAGAGATGAGACGGTGTCGGGGTAAGATGATGGGATTTCATCTATCACTGTCTGACCGAGTGTGTGCCAGAAAACAGGCCGCTCTGACTAATCTGTTTGCATCAGGAGCGACAACCCAGAGCCATCGGGCCGCTGTGTTTTTATACCCTTGAATTTTGACAGATTTTGTTACTTGTCCACCCTTTAGCTTCACTTCTGAGGTCTTATCTGCTTCGACTCTTGTTTACATAAAATGTAAGCGCAAAGTGCTCTTGCCAGACTGAAGGAAAATGTCGGACTTGTTTTGAGATCTGTGTATTTGTCTGTATGCACTATTTCTTTTATCATTTGTTTTTTCTGCACATTTCAGGAGAAGATTACGTATTACAACTGGTCTGGTTGGTTCAATCAGTGATTGGTACCGTAGTTTAACGGATGTATTTAGTTTTGTTCGCAATTTCTAGCTTTCAAACAAATATTAACTCTGTTTATAGTCAAAACCACGTGTTTGTCACTTGGTGCTCTGCTCAGCTTTCACACACATTATAGGACCCATCAGGATCATTCAGTTCGGAGTCCTCACGGCATGTTTCCCTGCTCAAGGACTCCTCTTCGCCAGTGGCATGTTTTAACAGCAGCCAGGTCAGGGCTGGCCCTTGAGTTAAAGGTCACCCTGCAGGCTACTTGCTGTCAGGTAGACCGCCACCGGCGAGGGTCCCTTTTTGCTGCCCATGCAGGTTACAACAAGAAGGTGAAAGAGAGGTACACAGACATGACACTTCAGCTCAATGGCTGTGATGCAGTGCTTTGGGCTGGTCTTTTAACCCACCGAGCTGGTGCAGCAGTTTTACCAGCCGACTGGCTGTCCTGTTTGGGACCCCACCGCAAATTTAAAAGAAAAATAAAATGCCATAGCAGTCACTCTGTGTGAGATTTTCTCCCACTTGTCCACCAAAGATGGGAATGATGGGATGGGTTCAATGCAGATAGAGTGGCAGTTGCAACGGGCTGCCTGCTTCATTTCACAAGGTAGTTTCAGTGAATTCCAGTTTGGAAAAAAAAGGCATGGAACTGCTAGAATATTGTTGAGTCCATTGCTCAGGTACATTCATAGATTTGTAAAGTAAGCACACCTTGATGTAACACGCCTGTGTGCTGGTTTAAGTCACAGGACTTGCTAGATTGCTTGAAGATGTTTCACCACTCATCCGAGAACCTACAACGCTCCATACAAAAGGATATATGTTTCATGGGTGATGTCCCATTTCCTTGTTTTGTTGCACTTGTATTAAAAAATTATATAGTAAATTATAACACAAGGGGGGCGGGGGGGGGGGGTGGTAGAGATAAAACACAGAGCAGTGGGTCTGCAAACACGTCGGCAACCACAAGGTCAGCTTCACCCGATTGATGACGTTCAAACAGCAGCTGAAAGAGCTGTAAGAGATTTTACAAAGAGCTCAGGGGGTGGCAGCTGAGTCGGGTTGACATGAACCTTGACCTTACACCTCTTTAGAATGTCAGCAGCACACATGTGCACACACTCAGACATACATCGCCCGGAGTCCCTTAAACACACACGTGTGTGTGTATGTATGCACGCGAGTCATTGCTCTCTGTCTCACTTTGTCACACACACACACAAGCGCGAGCACACACACACACACACACACACACACACGTGGTCTTTGAAGGCCGTGGCAACAGTCATTAATGTGTTGCAGGGTCCCCGTAAGTAGCTGCAAACTGTTTTCTTTCATCTTCAGGGGAACAGATGAGGAGATAGAAGGATGTGGATGAAAACCACGGGGCAAACAGACCGTAATCACGTGAGCGACTCTTATCTACAAAAAGCCAGGTTCTTAGGAGCGCCCTTGTTTTTGGATGTTCTTCAGTGCTTTAGTTCTTTATTTTAGGGCTTTATTCCTTGGGTTTGGACATTTTAAATGGAACTGAGGTGAGCAAAGAATATTAGATGAGCGGATAACCACAAGATCATGAAAAATTAACCCCACCAAGATTTCTAAAATGCTGTACTTTTCAATTCTTCCGTGTTTGACTGAAATGATTCTTAGATATTTTTGTAATGTCTGTAAAAGTGCAAATCGGCTGCATCCCCCAGAGCAGCTGTCTGTGATAAAGTCCTTCATAAGAGCTTGGTTTTGCCAGAACCAGATTGTTATTGGTGTTTGACAACATCTTTGTAAAAAAAAAAAAAGAAAAAAAAAGACATGTTTGTGATGTGAAATGTCACAGCCGTTGTTGCTGGAGTGCTGGAGTATGTGAGTCTAGATTGTGATCGTGTCGCAGACAGTGCTTCCGCGTAGCTCAAAGATTAAATAGTAAACAAGATTAAACGCCGCTTATCAAAGATTTACCATGATAAATTAAACATCTTTTGTTGCTAATTGTGGAATTACTCCCTTTTTCAAATCCACATAACTCACCTTGGCAGCTTTAGTTTGGTTTAAAGCATTTCTATCTTTGCCATGAGCATAACTGCTTTGTGATGCCCCCTCCCCCAAAACTAAATAGTGATTTAAAATGAAACTTAACCCCAAACTGCTCTGAGACTGTGAATCTGTGTCTGCAGAGATTCGTGTTGAATCTTACCTCCATGTTTTGTTTTATTCCGGTTGTCAGTGTTTATCGTCGTTTACTTTAAACACTGAACATGAGCAGATCTTGTTACCACACCAACCCTGGCAAGATGTGTCATCATTTAGCCCCCCCCACTCCTCCAGTGAGAATCACATGCTGGACAGTTGAATTTGGTGGCTGACACAGTATTACCACTCTGAGATCACTTATTCTGTGTTTTCTCCAGTTGACAGTGACTCAAAGTGAGCGGATCTTATTACGTCAATAATTCCGATAAGATCGGTAGAATTTTCTGTTCACTCTGCACATGAAAAGTCACATTTTCATTTTTTTTTACTCAGTAGACAAAGAAGACCCGACCAAGTACCATATCTGGTGATTGAATTACAGTCTGCGTTTTCTTTTATACGTTTGAACGCAAATTTTATTGATACGGAGCCAAGGAGGGGGAACAATTAGGTACATGTGGACATGGCCGGAGTGCGCCGACTTCGGCGCTTCTCCCTCCACCCTGAATGACTACTTGTTCCCTTAGTAGGCTCCATGTCCTACCTAGCTGAATGTAAGATCCCACCCGACGCTAAAGATTACACTTCTTTAAAATACCCTCTCCAGCGCCGTTCGTTATCTTTTGAAACACATATCCATAATGCCTTCATCTGCTCCATCATTCCTTTCATCCGTCTTAATCCAAACCATAAAACCACAGAATTATCCTTCACTGTCACCGTCCGTAAATGAAAACTGTAGATAATCTGTTTATTTGCAGGATTACTTGGCGATAAAACATTGGAATTACCCATGTCTAAGTGCCTTTGATTACACAACAAAGGTTGTGTAAACGTCACAGCTTTTCTTCTCAAGATAAAACCTCCTAACCAGTTGCATATGGACCTGTCAGGCATTATTTGTTAGGTGCTGATTGTGTTTTCTCTGTTGAATGATGCTCAAAAACAGGTGGTAGAACACTGATCCACAGCATGTGCACAAATCTCACGCGGTCCTCAGCTCGTGTTCTTGCATCTTTATGTTGGTGCGTCACAGGTTTTTGCAAACACGCACTTTTGTGCCTCTCCTTTGCATAAAGCTTCAGCGGCAAACTTCTGATTATTTCATTATATAAATGAAATAACTCGGGCGCAGTTGTGATTAAGTGTGATTTGACTTTCCTAGATTGTGCATGCACTCGTAATGAGTTAATCAAAAAGCACTTGCGCTGATTCCCACGTCGTTAACACCTAAGAAAAGGAATGAACTGTTTTTCATCTGCGTCTGTCGCAGCCACCAGTGGTTGTTTTTATTTAATATAATGTATATTTATGTTATATGTTGAAGTTCATCACATGGACGTTTAATGTACAATCCTTTTGAATACTCTATGTATTAGTGACATGCAGCACGATGGGATTCGGTTTGCAGAAATTCTTTGTGGCTCACACACTGGATAAAGCGTCATTTATAAAGGCACAGGAGTATTTCTCAGGGGAAATTTACCCAGAGAGAATGTGAGACGGTGTGACAAGCGTCAGATGAGCAGAACACCATCACACTTTTACAGGTAATAATGCATCAACTCCCTAAAAAAGCAGCGTTTTTTTTTTTTCTTCTTCTTCCTTTTCCTGGCACACACAACACAGGAACACAGGCCGACGTGTATAAAAATGAATTTGATCGTCTTTGCGTCATTTCCTCTTCCAACTATATAATATGCAAATGTAGCATATTTATTCATAACAGTATGTTCATGTGTTGCGGAGGTCTCGCATCGCCTCTGAACCTCTGGGTCTTCTTATTTTTAATTTTTTGTAATCTGTAAATACCAAAGAAATGAACAAAAGACCACCCCGTGTGCTCATATACATATTGAATGAGCACTGTAAAGTCATATTTAAACTCCAAATGTAATTACTGACAAGCAGGCAATACCGTGTCAAAGGCAGTACCAAACCCTTTGGTGCTGCGTTCAGTAGAATAGTCGCATTCAACAGGATTCATTCACACAGACACGTGCAGCTAGAATGAAAAAAAAGCTTGTAAATTGCCTCTTTTTCTGTTGATGCTGGTGGATATCTAGAATTGAATCAGTCTGCTGTTGAAAAACAAACCATTTTTTTTTCTTGAGTTGGTCTGGGTTAAAGACTGGAGGTTCGGACTGTTTACTATTCCTGACGATTCCCCTGCAGATAGTGGTTTAAAGACGTCCCAAACACGACACGTTCTGGTAATTGTTGCCAATAATTACATGACACGACTGTCAACAGATTAGCTGCTGTGCTGCTTGTCTTCTGGTTTCAACTGACATCACTTATCCGCAACAGCCTGTGCCTTGGATGGACAGTTGTCTTTCCGTGGTTACACACATGCTGTACTGGAACACCGACGGCTGAGTCGTGAGTTCTATTCCTTCAATGACTGAATGTTTGAGTGCCAGTAAAGATTCTTGACATTGCTGCAGGGAGACACTTGATCAGTCTGAAATCTCGACTGTCAAGAGTTGGATTCCTCTCATAAGCAGATTTTGATGTTTTCCTACCTACTTGCCTATGAGTATCTTTTCACACCGCAGCTGTCTACGCTCTTATTTTGAGTTTCTCGATTTCTCGATGCATCCTTTTGTCCTCTTGCAAAGGCTCTTTACAATTTCCTTATATGAAATTACTCTGCACAAAAGTGACCTTTTTCAGTCAGCGACACCTGTGGATCATCATCAGCAATGAGTAGGTTCCTCATCTGAATCCTTTATGTTGATGTGTTTTAAACAATACTCTGAACTATGATTGGTCCTGATGCTGCGTCATAAGTGTGTGTGTGTGTAAGTGTGTGAGCAACATTGTGAAGCACTGAGTGAGATTGAGATAAAAAAAAAGCACAGAACGCAGCCATTTACCGGCTTTCACATTCTATTGTCACGATAGAGATACGATACACTTAGATACGTTGTGGGGTTCTGGGGTGATTATATCTGCCTTCTAATCAAGAAATGAACACAGAATTGATTTCCCTCCTGCTTTATTTTATAATGTTTGTACGATTGAACCATTACCCAGATTGATGTTCTATAACCAAATAAAATTACCAGCAAATTATTTTTTATGATAAATGTGTAATACACTCTTTGTTGCTTATGAGGTCACATGCTGGCTGGGATTTTCAATTTAATTTATTTTAGCCACTGCAGGTTGTTTTTCCTGATAAATCCTGTTGTGTGTGTGTGTGTGTATGTGTGTGTGTGTGTGTGTGTGTGTGTGTGTGTGTGTGTGTGTGTGTGTGTG
>JBBMJM010153883.1:0-10500 GCA_037832705.1 Centriscus cristatus
TTAAATAAAAAAGTCATACGTAACTCGCATTTCTCTGATATCCAAAGTTCTTTCTTCCTGACAGTGATTTTTCTTCAGATTATACAGACATAGTATGGTAAGTTTATCATGTCACATGTTCATGCTCAGTTTCATTCACAGTGAGAGTGATAAAAGATAAAATAAGTAGACAGGGAGCAGCAGTCAAGTTCACACAATTAAAGTGCAAGATGCAAAAGTGCATTGCAAACAAACTGCAAGGAGGAAAATGCTATTCAAGCCTCAGCACAGACACATTCCATGAATGAAAGCGAATAAACATGATGATACCGACACAAAGAAACCGATTTGAGTTAGCATATAAACCTTTTATTTGGCTGAATCCTTCGGTCTCCCCTCCTCCACGTTATCCGGGGTTTGGGTGATGCCCGGGGTTTGCACTCCAACGACACGTCTCTCCCAAGGGTGGCGATGACTTGAACAGGATTGCGAGCAAACATGGGCGCAGATGCTGTGGACAAACACAGGGCGTATTGGAAAGATGTAAAAGTTCAACAAATCCCCAGTAGGAAAGTGAAAGCCTGCAGCTGTGAGCTTAGCAGTACGTCCAGGGTGGCTTCAGATATCGGCTGTAAAAGATATAAATGATGTGTCTGTAAATAACGGCTTGTGTTGCTGTACGTCATGTGTGATGATGGACTGAGTGTGTTCACTCCGTCTGTTGTTTTATTCTAAAAGTATAACATCTGTCTGTATTTAAACTGCTTCTAGGGTGTATTGAATGTATACCATGTATGTTATATGATATATGCATGGACATACATGGCTTACCCTTTCACAAAAATAATTATTTGTTATTTTTTTGCAGATTTGATCTTTATCCGGGTTGTCTTGTCTTGAAACAACACATGACTCACACATGCTACAGAGACAGAATTAAGTCATTTTTATGTGGTCATGCAGCTGTATCACACATGAAGGCCACGCTCAGGCTGCAAGGCTGTGTCAGATGGGATTATTCAAATCCTGAATGATGCTTTATAGGTGACATTACACACAATGACAATTCAATCCCATCCGCGGCTACAGGCTGACCCTGTCTCCCTGAAACACTCGAGCCACGGAGCCAGAGGACTCACCAGAACTCCCTGGAGACATGAGCAGCAGCTGAAAACAGAGCAGTTGCTGTGTGTATTTGTTTTAATCAAAATAGAAACAGGCTTGCATGGTGAGGGCAGCAGCATCCTTATTGCTTCACCCGCCACCATCCCAGAAGAGCTGGATCTGGGCCAAGATCACAGGCAGCAGCAGCAGCCGCCGCTGCCCCCGCGTAGCCTCAAGTGAAGGCTCCTCTACAGGCTGTTATTAGCTATGTAATCTGTCCTGATAGTGTTTGCTTGTGGACATCTCCACAGAGCACAGGTCACCGGGAAGAGATGGCCGGCAGCTACACTAATGAAAACATTCATCACAAAGTATCATCATTGTGATGGTGACTCTGAGGGAGACTGGAGCACTTCCTCGTCATCCCCAATAAAGCTTATTGAAATCAAAAACTTCAGAGTCTGCAGGACAACACAGTCAATTTAAAGCAATTTGTAGTTGTTTTAAATGTTTGGGTCAGACGTTCAGAGGTATTTCCCAAATACAAAAAACAAACAAAAAAAAACCCCAAAAATGACAAAACTTGAAATAAGTTCAAAATGCCACAGAATCCCCTTCAAGAAAGGGCATGCCACACCAACAGTAAATCAAACTGTCCCTCAGGGAAACATGCAAGGGGAATGGGCGTCACCAGATGTGTCCCGGTATAGAAGATGACAAGGAGAAAATAGCACATCAACGCACAACAGAGGACAAAGCTTCCGTGTGTTTCTGGCCCGAAGCTTTACATGAGTGGAGCAGTAGGTCTTTGTTTTACGTGTCCTTAAACATTTCACCCAAACAAATTGACCATAGAACCTCAAATAAATGTGCAGTCACCTTCTTACAGCCGAGAGCGAGTCTGTGTTTTGACAACACGTTAACTGTAAAGTGTGTAGGGTGCATAGGGTCACATTAGCTTAGCTTGGAGATGAAAAAATCGGCTCTGATTGGTGAGCTTTTGTCTGTCTCAAAGAGGCAAGTAAAAGCCTAAGCCTCTTGTGGAAGTTTTATGGCACTCTGTTGATTAGGAATGAAAGCAGAAAAGTGTCCGATGAAAGCCTGATGAAAGTGAAGGTTTTATTTCAAATGAATGGAGACGGTAACTTCCTACTTTGACAACAAACGATTACCAGAGATGAAACTCTAATGGAAAGGCCATCGTCTTTCAGCGTTTGCTTCCATTAGTACTTCCGAATAATGCACAACTCTTGCAGGAGCTGACGCCTGCAGATACCCCATCGAATATGAGCATAAATGTCCTTCTCCTTATTCATGCCATCCAGCGTTAAATCAGGGACCATTGATTGCCAATCAGCACATCTCACGGCTCGGGCTCCCTCTTGCATTTCAATCTCCTTCACCTATAATCTGACACTTTATTCGGCCATTACTCACATGGACTTTTGGAGGAAATTTTATGAGAAGGAAAGATGTGAATTGTTTGTCTTTATATGGAATCATACAGCATAAGTCATAAAGTTACCTAAAATCTTGAGCTCAGCATTGGAGTAAATGTTGCCGTATTTATTTTCGGCGACACACTGATACATCCCTGAATCCATCTGCTGCAGCTTGTGGATGGTCAGTTCTCCGTTCATGATCTCGATTCGACCCTGTGACGAGAAAACAGAACCAAGTCGTGAATAAAGACTGGACGTGATAATGTAGTTTTCACAGGAACGCGGCGCAATCAACGGCATGCGAGAATGTAGGAGGGTCTGTACCTGGGAGGTCAAGGGCAAACCGTTCCGAAGCCAGCGATAGGTGGGCCGCGGCCTCCCCGTGGCCTTGCACTCCCAATGGAGCCGCTCTCCACTATCCATCTGAGTGTCATTAATCATCCGGAGCCACTGGGGGAGGGCTTAAAGAGAAAAAGAACATCCTTGACGCACACACAAGGCAAAGTGTATTCACCTGCAGTATGTGTTACCGTCCTCTCCTGCTGGACTTTCTTTTACACGCATCATTTTGGGACCAGGTGAAAAAAATCGTTGACTTTCATTGTTCCTGCCCCTTCGCACGCCAGCAAACACGTATAAACCGGCTAATGAGCGACTTACTGTTCTCACAGCCCTTTTAGGCTGCAGACATCCCCGCCATTGTTGGACCCATTCATATGAGTGATTGCCAGATAAAGGTTTCAGCTCTCTGTGTCCCCATTAAATCATCGTGAACACTGAATATCAGCGACAGTTCCTGAAAGCGGAACAGCATCCAAACTGCATCAGGCCTTTTTAGTAAATGGTGATTTTTATAAATCACCTTTTACCTTAACAGTGCTTAAAGTGCTTTACAACTTTCCTTCATTTATGGAGAGTGGATTTACACGGTCCTGAAACTTTCTGGGATTAAGAACAAAGCCAGCGGAGTCCTACTGGAGAACAGGTGGAACATTCACCTGGAATATGGCAGAAAGAACTGGACTTCAGAAGAATTCATTCTTCAGAAACCAAAATCTTTAATTTCACTTTCAGCTTTCAACTTGAGTGTAGCAGATAAGGTTATGACATTAAAAAGCCAATTTAGCAGACGCAATCAAGATTTTATGTTTGTTCTTTAAAAATGATTGATAAATGTTACACACGCAATTCATATAACACATGTGATTTTGTGGGATTCACAGATGTTGTAGTTTAATTGAAGCGTTAATGATTAATGTACACATTTACACAGCCTGCAATGCGTTGCCTCCACGGTGTTTGTGTTTTCACTGACTTCTCCTCCTACTTTTCCAGCATTAACCTCTGCGGCCAGCGAGCGACCCTCTGTCTTCCTTATGTGTGCTCATTATTGCGACTTAACACATACACGAGTGTGTTCATAGGTCTTGATGAGACAAACCTCAGTTGAATTACTGAGTTGATCTCCGGCTTCATGGTACAGATTATCCTGATCGCCATGGTTTTGTTAATCCAACTCTGGATTAAATCATTAATCCAGGACTTGTTGATCGAGCTTCGTGGAACAGGTCTCTGATCATGTACACAGTTTTCAGGACTATACTTTAAATCCAGTTCACCAGTGCTCTTATTCTTGACAGGTTCATCTCCGAGGATTGTTTAGCTGAAATTAAAATACATTCATGAATAAAAGAAACATTGAATATCAGACTATTTAACATTATTTTTTGTATGTTATTGAAATCTGTTTGGGGAAATGATTTAGATTTTATTTTTACTTCACTATACTGAAAAGCTTAATTGCTTTATCTAGTATGTCTGTAATGGTGAAACAGTTCTCAAGGACAAGTACTCAATGATTGATTCTAAATGAATTTTAAAGTTTTGGTATATTTTCTTCCTGAGAGCCACTTGTTTTGAACACGTTTCATCCGATCTGATCAGATGACCTTTGAACAACTGGCTCACAATGAGTTCTTTTATACCAATTGTCCATGTTTTCTTTCAGCAAAATTTTCGGTCGACAAAGGTTGCAATCACCGCGCGTGTAACAAACACAGGTGAGATGATGAAACTGACGACAACAGGAAATCAGGTGCTTTCAATTAATTGTAATTTCTGCCTTTGGTTTTTCTGCCGCGCGCAACTGCACACGTTGGAGATGTGTTCGTAGGTTCTGCACTGAAGAAAGTGTGTGTGCACGAAAGATATCGTCTCCAAACTGAGCTGAAGATCATCTGAGACTGAACTGATCAGTGAACTGAACTGGAGCCACGTGGATGTTGGTCAGCAGCAGGACAAGTGAACTGCACAAGTAAGACTGAGTTCTTTCTCTCTCTCTCCCGAAGTTGTATTCAGGTGCTGTTCATTTCCTGCAGGGCTGCTGCTATTCCTGTGTTCCTGTTCTCTCCCGAGTTGTTGTGCTGCTGCTTTTGTTTGTTTCTGTGCTGGAGATGCAGGTTGTTTTGTCTTATTGACACATTCTCGTTGTATGTGTGTGTTTGTGGACGCTGGCTGTGGCTGAGTGATTGGGCCCATTGTATCTTACACACACACACACTGGCACATTCAGGACACAAGCACATGTCCACACTCGGGACGGAACCTTCAGATTTCTGCTCTGCTCCTCTACCACTGCCCCCTAATCAATTGAGGGACAGATGGGGATCCATGATTGTTCTTTGTTCTGAGGTTCTAATCTTTGTCCACATGAGGTGGGTTGTGGTCTGGTCCAGATCACCAGAGGAGTGAACGTGGGTCAGCTGACATGAATCCCAACGACCTCACTGCGTCTGACGGAATAAAGCCTTAGCCCTGACTGTGAGGTTGGTTGCTTTGCTTTCCTCAGTGACTGTTGGGGATGAATTTTCATGAAGGAGTTTGGAACGGTGAAGGAAAAGAAAAAAAGAATATCAGCAGCAGAAATATGGAATCACTTGGCGACAGCACTGCCTCCCATCTCAGCTGCGGTCATGAACAGACAAACAAATACTTATTGACAGAGGAAACCTGGAAACCACCGACCAATCTGAGGGATCGTGTTTATTTGCAAATGCAAATGTGTGTGCCAGTGCCCACCGAGCTATTCTGTGACTTTAATGAAACCGTTAACATTCGGAGGCTGTTCTCTGCAGAAATCACAAGGTGACCACGTCCAGAGATGCATTTTGGGCAAAGCGTGATCGTTCTCTCGTCTCCAACTGCCGGTCATGTTCATGTTTTTTGTTGCCATGTCTGTTTGGTTTTCTGCTGTGAGCTGCAGCGTGTCTTTCCCATGTGGGTCCTGTTGCTACTGCCTACATGGATTCTGCTTCATTCTACATTTTTTTCCCTATCTACTGAGTTTCCCATTTCTAATCTACGAGTCTATGTATTTCTAGGAATGTGTATATTACAGGGACTCTTTTACCGTGCTGCATTATTCTTGCTGTTTTTCGCGAGTGAATTTTAATCAGTCGTTTGCTTTGAGACTTTCAACCTTTTTATATCTCAATGTCTTTACCTAACTGGTGTCTAAGCAAGTTGAGTTTTATGAATATTTTGAAATGTTTCTGTGTTCAATCTGATAAATTAGTAGATTTCTAAGACTTTAAGTATATGCAGATGAGGCTTGTGGTTTAGATAAAATGTCCGCATGCAAACAATCACCTGTGTTGTGCATGCAGGCGGGAGGGAACCAGCTAATCTTACAATAACAGGCTGATCACGCTTCTATGTATTCTTTGGTATTATACTTCTGTGTGTGCGCTGATTGCACGATTACAGACTGGAAGGTCTGGTTCACAATGAAAGACCCAACCACCATGCGACCTGTGCAAATTACATTTGCCGTAAAGCTGCAACTCGCTATTCTCCCCGTGATGACAACAGAATGGAAGTTGCCAGGAAGTGTTGGACCTTGAAAATGTTTCCGACCAAGGCTGCAGCAGTCCATTATCTTGGCCTTTTGTATACGTGGCGCACACAGCGAGGGAATGTTTGCGTGCACCCTCGTAGATATGTTTATGGTCACGGGCAGTAATTTTAACCAAATAACTAGAATGAAAGGTGTGCTGCTCTCTGTCACAAATAGGATGGAAATGCCTATGAAGTCTAAATATATTGAAATATATATTTACATTGTCCATTTGCGTTACATAAGACACACACACACACACTGCTTCAGGGAATACTGTGCTTCTTTTATGCTTTGCTTTGACAAGTACAGAGCTTTAATGGCTGGAAAGAATGGTCGGCTGCTCAGAGGACACTGGAGGTGGCGCCAAACAGTGACATGAGGCAGGTGAGGCAAAAAATAAATGGTGACATTTATAGAGAGATTTGTACTGTTATTTTCCATTGAACCAGTTTTAGATGATATTTACTCAATCGCTGAATTTGTTGAATCCGTTGAAAACTGAGAAGTGACGTGTGGGGAGGCACCAGCTGCAGGGAGACTGAACGGATATCTGTCTGTGTCGCTATTAAAATGTTCAGACTTTTGCTATATTAACTAAATTTACATAGTTTATCTGATGTTCACAATGTATTTTTTTTTGTTGTTGTCAAGGTTATGTTTTGTGTATCGTTATTCGTGTGCTGAGCAATCATTAAGCAGCTGTGAGGAGGCACTAGGTGAGGCACGCAGTACTGGGGCCTCATGCCAGGGGGCAGTAGTGAGCCCAGGGATTCTTCTTCAACTGTGTCGTCAGCTGCAGAATCAGTGTTATCAGCGACAATCTACAGTCAGTAAGTGAAGCGTGGCATCCATTTGTTTTTACTTTACAAATGGTGGATTACTGAACTTTAAGAGGTAAGAATTAAAGGAGGGGAGGATGTGTACCCACTACTTGTCGTCAACATTCTATTTGTACTTTTTTTTTCTCTTGATGAAAATAGTGGAATCATGGTGCATTTCCACGACTCAGTAGGTTTTTGTCGAAGACAAGAGAGAGAATAGATGGAGCAGGACACTATCACTGATGGACTGATTCTCTGTGGATGGATTTACACACTGAACTTGAGCCCTCAGCAATCTTCAGTGGTTCAGACTTGCAGAGATCAATGCTGAACTCTAGTTAAAAACTTTTCTAACTTAGAGATTTCCAAGGGGTGTGTGTTGCAATTCAGCACTTCAGGAAGCACCGCTGTCCTCACCATAATTCAAACAAAACTAATGCTCATGTGGCCTTGTATGAACACATCTTCTATGAAGATGTAGGCACCACCACGGTTCTATTTCCAGAGGCTACGATTACACTATGTACTACTATGAAGACATGTATCTGAACTTGTGCTTGTAGAAGTAACTGATACTGTTGTGTCAGTAGCGGGTCATATTTTGCTGTTAATTATGTCAATCATCTGAAATGTGTTATGTTTTTAATGTATGAAAAGTGCTTTAGAAATAAACATTGACTGATTGATTTTGTAGCTAAACCGATTTCCCACTCCAAACCAGCAGGGGGCAGTAAGTCAAACTCTTTGATTTATTTTTGTAATTGAGCTGCAGTTCCTTTCTCATCTGTTTATTGTGATTAACACCTGATAAAAAAATTAGTGCCATTAAGACTGTTGAGTATCTTTGAAGGTGCAGAAGAGCTATAATTTAGGACAACTATCTCCTGAAAAGGCCGTCTAGTTTGTGCAGGAAATAGCCCAAAAAGCTAATGGTTATTTTGGAGCATCGTTTGGATCTCAGCTCCTGGACATGAATAAGTAAAAGGCCCGAACAGTTGTGCTCGTTGATAATGTATGACGGGTGCAAGGAAGATTCCAACTAGCAGGAGGCGACTCACTGTAGACCTGCAGATGTCCCTTGAATGCAGTTCCTCCTCTTGGATTCTCGGCTTTGCACTCGTACGTCCCCGAGTCCTCCAGCTGAATGTTGGGAATCTCCAGGACGGCCTGTGACTTCCGAAGTCTGGCTTTTTTAGGGATGTTGCCATTTATCTTTCTCCACGTGATTGTCGGCACGGGACTACGAGGAGCAGAGAATGGAATTAGGTACTGGAAGTTTAACAAGCCGCATTTACACATGTGTGATGCACAAATGATGGATCTCCCGAACTCTAAGACAGTACTTATGGAAAGTTTGTTGTGTGCCTGACGCTGCCAGAGAGGGGCAGTGTGTGAAGGGGCTTCCTGCAGGTGTTCTTATTCAGAACAAACATCCTCACTCTGCTGAGCAAAGCAAACGTGACTGAAGCATCTGTGCTAGTTTCATTATTTTCTCCCATCTTTGTTATAGTGTAATCCGAAAGTCTAAAGGTTTGGCACAGAACTAGTCACATAGAATTCAACATATATCGTTGCTGGCAGAATCACACAAGGGAATTGTGTACTGTGACAAATTACTGAGATCGCAGTAATTTTACTGCGAGAAAATCTCAGGTCCAGCAACAGACCCACATTAAAATAATGCCAATGACGGATTTCCCTTAGTCTTTCGAACAAATTAAAATCCTGGTGAGTCCTGACCAGTACGACAGGTGTGTATGATCACTGACCTTCTGATATATCCGTGGCAACAGATAATCCACAGAGGACTCCTGACAGCTTTCAGAGCTCATATTCAAATCAGGTTATTTCAACAGCTGCAGAGATTTCTGCGCTGATTGTTCCTGCAGTGTCGTCTATGGGTTTATTCATGGATACGTATGATAGATGGCTCATACACGCACAGGGAGAATATCTTCCTCCGCCCTGCCAGCACCGCTTTGTGTGAGACTTGACATGTCTCTGAGAGATGGAAATGTGACACCATACAAACCAACAATGAACCCATCAGTCATACGACACCGATAGAAACGTTACATCCCTGGTTTTATTTTCATTTTTTATCCGTGCTGAATTCACAGTGGCGTTCTTGGCTGCAGACAACTTAACATTCAGGGCATTTGAGGAGTTTTAGTCTGTAATGTTTTATGTAGATTGTGACAAACATTTTAGACTTTGTACAAATTGGTACACAGATATTGTGATACTTCACTGTCTTTTTAAAAAATTATTATATTGTATTTTGTGTTGTATCCATATTTTCCCTGAGGTTTGTGGCGTGTTTACAGCTCTGAGAACCAGTTGCAGCAGCCATGAAGCTGTTTGACTCGACTTCCTTCGTTCTGCCTCTGGTGAAGAAAACATTTTGTGATTGTACACACTGACAGACACACAACCACAATTCATGTCATCTCATTGGCCAACGGGTCAGCGGCAGTAAGTGTTGAATATTGATTAATTTGTGCATTCTCAGGGCAAGTCAAGTGTCTACACCCCACAAATGGAAAATTAGTAATAACAAATAATTAAAAAAATGAAAAATACATCACACATGATGGCGTACAGACAGAAATGGAACAGTATGTATTAATTATATAATGTGTATAAATACATATATACTACTAAATGTAGAGTTGAAAAACATTTTTCTTTCCCATGAATTGGACTTTCTCAGACGAGTCATTGAAGGAGAATTTTCTCAGAGACCTTTGCTCCACCTAAACCGGCGACCAGCGACAGAACACATCAATTCTACAGAGACCTTGAGGGTCCAGAGCATTATGGTGAATCTTTTTGAGTGTGTGGCAGGATTTCTCTCTTTGGAGGTCGTACAATGAGCAGCAGGTTGTCTGCGGGATTGAGGAGGAAAGGTGGGAGGGAATGAGCTTTGCTTGGAAATGAGAAAGCGGGCCTGTCAGTGTCACCGTATGAAACTGTTGGCATAAACTCATGAACTCCGAAGTTTCTGTCACATCCATTCGATCAAAGTGCACAAGCTGAATATATTATACACCAACACTGAATGTTACACTGGAGACTGTACAGTCAGTCGCGATATGAGACATAGTCAACCTGTCGATTACAGTTTAATTAGCTTTGTACACAACTACCGTCTCCTCGTGTGGACCTGACCCACAGTCGTCTTCTTCTTTCGGCTTTCCCTCTTCAGGGGTCGCCACAGCGAATCGTCGATCTCCATCTTTCCCTGTTCTCTGTA
>JBBMJM010153914.1:0-10496 GCA_037832705.1 Centriscus cristatus
ACACACACACACACACACACACACACACACACACACACACACACACACACACACACACACACACACACACACACGGAGTCAAAACTGAAGCGCAATAATCCGTTTGGCGTCTGGCACCGCGCAGACAAATGTTGGACGAGTGTGATAGTGGGAGAATGTTCTCCAGCTTCTTCTCATCGCCGGGAACAAGAGCAGGAGGCTTCAGCCAAACTTTATTACCTGTTAAGCCTCATTAGCAAAGCGTGTTTGGCCCTCGGGCTCCACGCCGAGAATCATTGACATATATGTGACAAAAGTTTAGCACGTGAATCTGAAACGTGCGTCCAAAATCTGCGTTTGTTTAATTATTTCAAGCACTGAGGCTGCGCGTAAAAACAGGCGCATGATGAACTTGACTGAACTTCACTAAAAATCGATTCTGCTGCTGGAAAATACATAATACATAAACTGAACTATGGTGAAGAGATTTTACAGAACGAGTTGATTCTGATTCCTCTCCAAGCATCACCAAACCATCGTGGGAGAAATCTCCTCAACACGCTCTCGTGGGAACACCGGCCACAGAGCAATCACACGTTTATTACCTGTGAGAATCGATACTTGTTAAATAAGACCTGAGTCAGGAGCAGACGTGAGTTTGGGTTCCCACGCGTGGTTGGTGTCACCGTTCACTGACAACGGCCTGCGTAACATTAACATTTACGCACCATTCTCACCCGACTGAACAGTTTTTTGCAGCGTTACCTGCATTTTTAAAACTAGAATAATAGAATATCTAAACCACCCTTCCGTTGAGCGTGTCTGTTTGTTGAACACGCATAACCAGAAATAGCACCTCGTGCTCAAGGAAAAGACTTTAACACACGTTAACCAATCTTTCAGTTTTTTGGGCCGCTGACCTCTGGGTGGGGGGGCGATGACGTCACAGTGCAATTTTCCTCCCTGCAGCTTTGGCTCGTGTGAGAAGTTCCCCCGCTGCCGTTTGTCTGATGTCACGCTGTTCTGGCGGATGTTTGTCGCTTCCCTTCACACATGCAAAACACACGCGCTGCTCGAGTTGGTAACACCTCTGGTAGGCGCGTGCAGCTGGTCATCTGCGCGTGGCGGCAGATCAGTGAAGGTCGATGTGGGGAAAAAGTGTGAAAGGTTAATCCTTAATGAAACCATTACAAGTAGAAAAGAACATTATATAATTATTGTGGACACTAGCGTCGAACACACAGATGCAAACAAATAATTTCCTTATAAATTGAGCCCAAGGGTGTTAATGACGTATTTCATTCAAGCATTCATTCATTCATTCATTCATTCATTCATTCATTCATTCATTCATTCATTCATTCATTCATTCATTCATTCATTCAATTCATATCAAATTATCGTTAATAGGCCATTTTAGCCTGGAAGTTTGGAGTGGCTGACAATCAGGATACGGTTGGTGGTTGGAGGACAAAGGCAGGCGATTCAGATTTCGACATATTTAAATCCACAGTCATGCACAAAATACCACGCGTCACAAAGTAATCAGTCCCACATCGGTAATATCCTCATTTTCAGAAAACACTGCGACGATTTGAGAAATGTCTAATTTTTTCTACATTCATATTCTTAGTGTTTTCAGGAATAGGTATAGTGTGCGTGCGCGCGAGCGATGATGAGATACGTTTACGGACACGCTGAATAAAATAGGCTGATGGATTCAGTTTGATCATGTTGATGAGATATGTACCCTTATTGCTTCAAACGTTGCACAAAACAAGATATGTTATGACCATCACCTACAATGAACCCATATACTGCAGCTCTATGCTTCTTCATAAAGACATTAAACTAATAAATTAACTCATGTTTTACAATATTAGCTTTGTTACTTTGTCAGTCTGTTCCGTTTGAATTGGCAGATAAACTCCACTCTATGTGTTAGTTTATATTTTACCTTCACAGCATAGCTGAGCTGCCTGAAGCCAATGAGGGGGGAGGTGGGAGGGGACAAAGGTAACCACCCACCCACCGTATAAAAGCGCCCAATGTCGCCGAGATGGTCACAGTCGGCTTCTGCTACACGAAGTGCAACGACCTCCCCCCACGAACATGAAGCTGCTGCAGAGTACGGATGACGTCACCGCCAATAGGAAGGTACTTGTATCGTTCGTACGTCACACACAGATTATGTGGTCGTCCTGGCTTCCACATTGACTTGTCGTTAACAAAACAATCCTGTCACGTGTCCTTTGTAGATGCTCAAACCTCAAGTGGAAAGACGTCGAAGAGAGAGGATGAATCGCAGTCTGGACAGCCTGAAGACTCTTCTTCTACAGCAACAGGTGGGTCACCGTGTACAGCCAAGAACATGTCAAGGAGATATTTGCGGAACAAAAGTGCCTAGTGTGTAACTTTGGATCTGTTCTGCAGAAGGAGCCTCGACGCAGACTGGAGAAAGCTGAGGTCCTGGAGCACACAGTCCTCTTCCTCCGCAGCTCCACCAAAGGGAACGACAGTGAAGCTGGAGGAGGCGAGAAACATCTCTTCCAGGACGGCTTCTCCACCTGCCTGCAGACCGCTGCTCACTTCCTGGGTCCGGAGGGGAAAGGCCTGTGGCTCGGAGCCGCCCTCGACTCAACGTTCGCTGCTCGCTTCGCCTCCCCAGACTCTCAGAGGAAACACAACCCCCACCCCTCCAGCTCGCTGTCTCTCCGCCAGTCCTCCAGGTCGATCCTCCGGATGCTGGTGCACAGGTCCAAGTGCAGGCTGCAGGCGCCTGCAGTCACCGCAGCGGGGCGCTCCTCCTCCACAGCATCCCAACAGATCCACACAGCTGCCGGTGGAGACCGCAAACAGAGCCGAGCTGGCAACCAGTCCTTGTGGAGACCCTGGCCCTGACCTCCAGCCAGAGATCTCACAATCTGAACTTTGACCAACTTGCTGCTTAAGACTGGGACAGTTCCACGGCTTCACGTCTGACTGTAAATACCGAAGATGACCTCAGTGCTGCTGTCCTCCACGGAGTATGATTAATTTATTCTATTTGTCGTTTGTAAATAAACAAGAAGGAGAAAAAAAAACTTGACGCACGCGTTTGTTGATTTTCTGCTGGCACGTGCCGGAGGGAGCACGTGGACACGCATGGGAATAACGGCACCATGCAGTTTCACACGCACTCTCTCGCACGCACTTGTCACTAAAGTCAATATCTGACAAAATGCTGTGGGTACCTGACCGCAGTTCACTTCGAATGAACGGGAGCGCTGCGTAAAACGCGCCATTAAAATGTGATGCTTTAGTTGTGCACATAGAAGACAGCGCGTAAAAGTGGTTCACCCCAGTCCGTCGAATACGGTCGTGTGTCAAATGGGTCAGGCCTCATTGAACGAACCGTATCACAGACAGGGGTCGGCTCACTTCATCGGGGAGGTGTGGAACTTCTCTTCCAGCCCGTAATTTGCATCTCAAACACCGGCGACACATGCGTACGGGAGGTGTTTGTGTCTGCAACTCCAAAGAGTTCTAGCAGCTAATAAAGCTGTAAATGCAAAAGAACTTCCCCTTTTCCCACGAGAACAAGCCAACGAGCTGATGCCTCAAAAAGGTTTACAATTAGCACTTTGGAATCGCAAAATTAAAGCGATTCCAAAGTGCTTTCAAAGTAAAGAATACAAAAAGTTCCTTGTTTGGATGAGTGCTATAAATATCAGTCTAAATGGCTCAGCCAAAAAAAGAACTGATGATGATTTCTTTTCAATCCAGAGATTTTTTTTGTGCTAAATCAGCGATAATTCAGAATAAATAATAATTTCAAATTCAGAAGAAACGAATGAAATTGAAAATATTGCTAAATAGAAATGACTCACCAGTATTCTTGTGTTAGATGAATTTGTTCTTAAAGCAAAAGCAGATAAACATTCATGCTGTGTAGGATTTTAAAAATATTTAATATTCATATATTTCCATACAATATTGGTGTCATTTGTTATAGTGTCAGCAATCAATCTGACATATTTGTAAAGTTTCACAATTTTATTTAATTTTATTTTCACCAGCATTGTGTTTAATTTGCATTCATCGTTTTATTATCTATTTCACTGTGCAAAGTAAAGATAATGTACAATTAACAATATCCTACCCATACAAAAAATAACAAAATTCCTCCTAATAATTTAGAAAAATACCTCCTGCTGCTGTGTGTTCATTTGACAGGAACTTTCTGAGTCTTACTAAAACAGTTTACATGATCTGAGGGGAAAAGAAGCTGGCTCAGGTGTCCTCCCTATAGGGCTGTCTGTGTGGAGTCAGTGGCGTGCTGTGACCTCTCAACTCTGGATTTCTGCTCTGAGCTCGACGAGCTCACTACTGCCTGTTCTCCTCGACTGGGGTTATCAACATTTGCGCTTGGCTGACGCTCGGACAGGGCGACAGCGTCTGTCGGTGGTGGAACGACCACCCTCTCCGTGTGCTCATTGGCTGTTCTTTGTGTCACAATAACATAATTAGGCTCTGGCTGGGGGGCACTGGGGCGACGCTGCAAGGCATTCTGGGTGCAGGAAAAGGAACGTTGGCGAGGAGCAGGCTGGGGAGACAGGAAATGAGGTGTTACAGCTCTGGGAACTTCCTGATGTCGTTCCCGATCTTCATCTTCTGACGTAACCTCCTGTAATGTGCTAATGGGCCGAGGAGAGCGGCCCATGATTCTTGGGGGGACCAGTGCTGTTGCTGATTGGTTGATCTGCGGTCGCCAGTTCTGAGGGGAAGAGTACTGCACCCTGCCCATCGACCAATCACTGCCAAGATACAATTTTAAACACGTTAATGGAGAAGCTTGAACACTCACCTACAAACAGTTCTGGACTAAACCGCTGGAACAAACAAGGAGGCGTCAGGAATTGGTTGCCTGTCGTTTTCGGTGCAGATGTGGCACGCACCTTTGTGGTGGCGGGGTCATATCTCGATGCCCTATGATCCCAGAGAAGGAAGCACTTCTTCCAGGCAGGCCCTGCGTGTCGACCCACGGCGAGTACATCAGCGTGCGCTCCTCCCACAGCATCTCACTGGGTGAGTCTACAGCCACAGGCCCTCTCTGGATTTGATGAGCCAATAAGAGTTCCAGGACCTGGTGATGCACACCTTCCCTAGCTACGTCGATTGGACGACGTCCTCTGCGGTCGTGGAGGTCAAGGTTGGCGCCATGAAGCAGGAGAAGTCTGGAGGTGTCATAGCAACCATAAAGAGCGGCGAGGAAAAGTGGCGTTTCACCCTAGCAGACATAGAAAAACATAGAAAACTATTTTTTATGAGACATTACAAAGTAGATGTGTCGTTCTGCAGAAACCTTCAGAGCTCACCTTGTTGTCTTGCAGGTCCACAGCCGCCCCATAGCGTATCAGAGTCCTTGTTAGAGAGAGGTGGTTAACTGAGCATGCCCAGTGCAAGGCGGATCTCCCTGAGACAGACAGTGTGTGTTCAGAGTGGGGAGGTGAGGGAGGAGAAGGGAGGGAGTAAGTCAGCCAATGAACAACCATTACACAACAAAGCCCAGATGGAGGGAGTGTGGAGGGATGTGGAGATGAACTGCTTCAGCTCAAGTGACGAGACAGGACATTCAGACGCAGAAAAAGATGCAGGATGATTGACAACTGGGGGTCCGGCCGGGGGGAGGGCAAATGGAAGAGGAAGGATGAGAGACAAAGTTAATGCTTAGAACATTAACTTTGTTCTGAGTCAGAGGAAGGGAGCAGGGGCGCTGGAGATGGAGAGGAGAGGGATCGGAGCAGTGGGAGGCCATGGGAAGAAGAAGACAGAATGGGAGAGGGGGACACAAAGAGGGCGTGAGAGGGACGGGGTAAGTTAAACCAGATACTCAACCCCTTTGGTCTGATCGCTGATCAGATCTCAGAATTAAAAGCTTGCAGCAGCAATACAGGTTCATCTTCTGCAAAGTGACCTTTGACCTTTGACCTCTGCATGGCATCCAAATAATGCGCACAGACATTTCTACCGGCTGCCTCCACAGAGGAGACACATTGCCCCTTCAGCACTTTTATCCACTTGTTGCCTCTGGGTCAAAGGTCAAAACCTGAAATCAGCTACATTTCAGCTTGTCATCACTGTTAATGTTCACATGGTAACGTGTTATAGATAGCATTTAGCTTCACAGAAACACGGCTGTGAAGAATGTTCCGGTATTTAGGGACATTTAGCACCTGTTTGGAATGATAATAATCATGATAGTGAGCTATTTTCTGAACTAATTAACATGCACATACACACTGACCTCAGGGTAAAATAGCATAATAGCAAAATAGAATGCATTTACTTCAAACACTATTGTGTTAGCCTATTTCATTTATATAACGTAAGGAGTATATAAAACTAAAATTAGCATGTACTTATTATTCATTCTTTTTTATTACACATATTTATTTTTTGTAATTCTTCAGCATGTCCAAGCATATTTTTTTGGTTTTGAAGTATATGATTTTCTTTTTATTTCAAGCATTCAGACATCTCAACCAGATGTTGTTACAGTAGACCCCTGGCACATGGTACCTACAGTATATATGACTGTCAAAACAGTAACTCACACAGTAAGATTACCGTAGAGCATACACGGAAATATTTAGTCACAGCTAGACCTCCTCTTCACCTTATGTCCTGTTATTATCACAAGCACCATGGAATGGATATATCAGATCACATTCCCCTAACACATGTAATCATTCACAGTTAACATTTTTTACATTGTTCTTACTTCCAACTTTGAAGGAACAACAGCAAATACTGACTTTCAGACAACTGACTGACGGTGCCTGTGACAGAGAAGCATTACCTGTATGATCCGTGTTGTTCACCGGCACGCCAGCTCTCAGGAGCTCTAACACCACTCTGTCCAACCCGCTGCGTACGGCACGGATCAGAACTACAGATCCATCTGGGCCGCACCACTCTGCTGACTGTCAAAAGGACCACACCACACTGAGTTACTTCTTTGTAATAAGAACAAACAAGAACATGATGGAAAATAGCACACGACACACCTGCTGAGGAGGACTGAGAAGTGGAGGAGGCATGGCATTTCTCTCCCAACCTCTGGGTGGCGCTAACAACAAGAAAATACAGGTGACTTTCAGTATAATACAAATAGAAGTCATTTCAGCATGTAAGCAGAGAAGTTATTATGCAGTCATTATGGAAGCATATACTAATCCACATGGAAAGAAAAGAGGAATTGATATTATGTGTGAGTGAATGGAAGATATGAAAGAGACCAAGATCAATATCCCCACACTGAATCGGCCTGCGGGGCTGTGAGCCTCCACCCCGGTAGTGTTTCTGCTCCTGGCTCCGGTGATCAACGATGGTCGAGTCCTCCTGTCGCCTGGTGCATCGCACACTTATGTCCTCCATGGAACTCTGGGTGAAGTCAGTGTCACTTCCGATATCCTGGTCTCTTTTGAGGGGTCTGAAACCAAAGAGAAGATATTTCAATATACGAGTCTGCTCTGAGACATATTAACAGAAATCATCTCTGAACTTATTCCAAATTAGGTTCATTACTCCTTTTTTGAATTTTATCTGATATATCATCCAATTCAGAAAAATTTGGAAAATTATGTAAAAAAATGATATCAAAATATTAACTTCTGATGTTTTCCAAGCCAACAGGATACTCAAACATATCAGAAGAACTACATGACATCACTCCTACAGCAGACAAAACATCCTCTCACCGCATTCTAATGGCATCCTCCCCAAGAGGCTCCCTCCTTTTCTTTTTCTCTGCTTCCTTTGCTTTCTTCTTCTTCCTTAAGCTGATCTTGTCTTTCTCCCTGCTCGAGCTGACCCTCTGCTCCTGTTGGGCTCCTTGCCGTGTCCAGGCCTTGGATGTACCGTTACTGTCTGTGACTGTGGACCTGTGTCTCACCCTGTTTCCGCTCTCTCTGTCTGTCACCGGCTGCCGCCTCACCCTCCTCACCACCAAGAAGGCGACCAGGGCCAACACCAGCAGCAGGACTACTGCTATGACAACGACAGCCCAGAGCCACACAGGGGTCGGTTCTATGGAACATATGAAAAATCATGGTAACTTCTGGACTCAGTGCACAATTACATACTCATCAGATACAATCTCTGTTAGTACATGAATAAAACGATTCACATTGTCTTTCAATTATATGAAAAATGTTTGACTAGTACTTTTTTTTTTTTTTTAGCACAGCTGACAGTCAAGCGTCCTGCCATGACGAACACAACTGTGCTTGTCAGTAATGGAGAGGTTGTATTTGTTTTGCTTGGATGAGTTTCAAAGCTGGATGTTTGCAACAAGAGAGTCTACCTTCTACTTCCTTTGTCACCGTTTCCTCCTCTCTGCTTCCTATTTCCTCTCGTACGCCTCTAATACCAATGACTGCCTTCAGCTCTGGGAGGGCGGGTAACAAACCAGACTTCAGTGACACCGCAGCATGAAGGAAACTGGCTGCCTCCGTGGCATAGGGGAAGCAGGCAGAGGGCAGACGAGAGCATGGCCTGTTGTCCACTTGGAGGAAAAGGAGGGAGCTGACAGAGACAAGACGTGATGGTTACACATGGAAATGGCACAATTTTGTATAATCATAAATCTCTATTTTCAGTTTAGTTTTACTAATAGTGCACAGACTAACATTATCTTCATTTTACTATTCACAATCCGACAGACAATGTGTTACGTTTTGTAGTTGGTATATTATTTATTGCAATAATGTGGGAATATACAACCAAGGGAATCATAACTTCTAATGTACCCGTAAATAGATTAGTTCCTTCTCCTACTCTATAGGTCAGGCACCATTCTTGGCTTGAATCAAACACAGTAGTTGATGATGAAGTTAAAGAAAATGGTGCTGATATATAGATCTGGTCAAGCTCTGGACATACCAGATTGAACTGTTTAAATACACTTACAGAATGTCCCAAAGTTCTGTGCTTAGTCAACTTCTATCTTCTCTTTTTGTCGTGAATCATTTAGATACAAATGTACATGAAATTCGTGTGTATTATTATGCAGATGATACAGTCTTTTATAGGATCATGTCGCTTTAATATGTCATCTGGCTTGACAGTTTTTCAGCAACTATTGTTTAGTCAGTAACATGTGTGCACCCACCCATCTGAGTCAGCTGGTGGCGCCTGAGCCAGTAGGTTAGCAAGCTGTTGAGGATCAAAGTCAAACAATTTCCTGCTCGTGGCCAGAGGGACTGAGTCTCTCAGTTTGAGTGGTGTCTGGAGGAGGACTGCAAGCGCCCAGAGCACAGAACTATTGGTGAAAGTGCCCCCCTTTAGTGGTATGTTGGTGTGCAGGACCAGTGTGCCTTTAGCCCACAGGGAGCTCTGTTGTGCGAAGCAGTCGCCGCCGTCCCATCCACAGGCGGCGCTGTCACATCCCCGATCACACAGCGAGTTTGAATAGTGATTGCGACAGTACGGGATGTGGCCTGGACTAAAAGCCATGACAGGGAGAGATAAAAGGATGCAAACAAGGAGAGACAGTATTAGATATTTGACAAAAAAGTAAAATGAGATATTCCAGTCTATACACATCTAGACAAGAAATATTGAAGGCTGTGACAATGAAGGTCTCTTACTGGCAGGGGCTCCTGTCCTTCCTGCAATCAAAGCCGTCTCTGAGACATGTGGGCTCCATACAATCTCTGTCGCATAACCCGTTCCTAAACTTGTCCTTACACTTTCTGTTTGTGGGACACAGACCCCATGGATCACCAGGCTCAGCTGAGGACACACAGATTGATTGGTACACAAAGTCGTTGCGGTGCATGAGACTTGCAGACAAGTCTTGATGACAAGCAACATGATGCAAAGGGAAACACGATACAAAGAAATATTTAACGTGTAATTACAGACCATAATGAAAATGCGTTTTTTTATGAAGCTAATTATACAACCACCTATTGTCCATGAACAGATCTTCTATTCACCCTAGAAAATTAATCAATATGTGTTATTTCTTTTAAATGGGTATCTAATGTTGCTTTACACAAAACTACATCACTTTAATGACACACACACACACTGTTTACTTTAACAGTACCACCAGTTCACTCGCCTACTCATTGTTCCTGACCATTAGCAACTTTTCTTCACAATGCAGGTCAAGCCACGAAAGGTGGTTCCTGGTACAGGACCGTTAACAGGAACAGGAAAAGGCCCCGACATAAACAGGAAGTTTCCAGGAGAAGTGACTAGCAACAGGAAATGAAGTGGGCTGGGACTTGATAAAGGTTGAAGGTTGTCGCCTTGGCAATAAGGAACGTGATGGAGTTGGACAATGGGCTTGGCAGGTGTGTGTGGGACGGTGAATAGCAGAATTAATGACAATGGAGATAAATTCAAATTCACAAATTGTTCAGTTGTTTGAACGTGGGAAAACAAGTGTCAGCTCTAAATCAAATTCACAATAAGAATTGCATTCATTTCTTTCTTAAACTATATAAAATTTGCAGAGCTAAGAT
>JBBMJM010153935.1:0-10495 GCA_037832705.1 Centriscus cristatus
AATAATAATAATAATAATAATAATAATAATAATAATAATAATAATAATAATAATAATAATAATAATAATAATAATTAAGAGTAAAATCTCTGACATTTACATTATTGCTCACTGGAAATACAATTTATTGTTCATGATGGAGAATATGAAATAAGGCAGACACAACAGCTCACTGCTGGGATATGATTCTGCTCTGTTGGTCTGGAAAATGATCGGATGAACATCCTCAGACTGCTGCCACCGGTGATCATGATGCTGTCGTTTTATTTTGAAAAGCAGACATTTGCCAGTAGGAGCATGATGTAGTGGCACCGCTGGGATCGGCTATTTTTATTCCTTCACAGAGGGGATAAGGTCGGTTGCCTATCTGACGTTTAAGTTTTTGTCCATTTGATTTCTTGTCATTTTGCTCTTTGAGACAGTTCCGTCGGATGGAGTTTACAGCTGCAAAGTCATGTCTTGACACTCCAATTTTTCATGTTTGATCGCCCAATAAGCATGATTTTGGTGAGACAGGGGTCTCCATCTCCAGATATCCCCAGATGTTCTATGACTTTCTCCCACAGCACATGTAGGAAAGACCCTGCCTTTGTTGCACATTTCCAATAAAGAATTATCGATGTCTGTGTGGCTGAAAGCGTCTATGTAAACAGAGTGAAAGGGTGAGGCAGAGTGTGTGTGTGTGTGTGTGTGTGTGTGTGTGTGTCTGTGTGTGTGTGAGACTCACAGCGGGAGCGGATGTAGCACTGGTTACAGTTGAGGAGGCCGTTCCTGATCCGGACGTCCGTCCCCGTGGTCGTGTCTCCTAACTGTCCCTTACAGACCCCACACTGACACGACACAGAGACAGACAAACGTTACTGTCCAGCACGTGTTCATCGCTCTGTGTTCGTACGTTCACTCCTCTGTGGCAGGAAGTCCAACGATGATCAGATTACTTCCCTTTCGGAGATGTGACAGGTGTAAGTAATACCTCTGACAGGGACTATATTTAGCTGTGGATGAATACAGGTGTGCTGCTCTTGTGAGAGGGAATGGCCGCAGGATATTGACCTTAACAAGTCCCCCTGGTGGCCAATGTCGGTACTACTCGATTACGTGGATACTTGTTTTCAGGTTTGAAGTTCAATTTAATTTAACTAATTAATATAATTTAAAATTGATCACAATATAATTTTTATCAAAAACAGGTGGATATTCTAAGATGTTATTTAAAATATTATTAAACTGTTAAAGTCCATGATAACTCACTTTTCATGATGTATAATTTTAGTGTTTTGTGATTATTTAGTTTATTTAGATCTTTCTGTCCATCAATATTAGAACTTAATATCGTTTTTTTTTTTTTACATTTTTTTTATTATTTCACACTTAGAGACAGTTCCGTTGAGTGAGGTTACAGTTCCAGTTCCCTGTTATATGGTACCTACCTATAATAGGTAGAACTTAATATCGTGTAATTTTTACGAATCTATACCACTGACTACTGTGAATTCTAATTATTAAATGACATAAATTAATGTATTTATGTTTCACAGATAATACTTAGCATATAGTTTTTATCATAGATTGAACACTTTGAACACATTTTAAATAACATAACATCTTAGAATATCTACATATAATTTACCCATATATCAATTATGACTGTGACGTATAAATACATAATTTGACCATTAGACAACAATATCTAATCCATCTTCGTGAACCGTAAACGTCTGACGACTGTCTAGAGAAAGTCCTCTGTCGCCGACCTTGAAGCAGTGGATGTGGAAGTAGAGGCTGAGGGTCTCGATGATCATTGCGGCGCCTTTTCCTAACGGCTGCCCACAGCTGGAGCACAGCTTCTTCCCGCTGACGGACCTGGACGGAGGACGGAGGAGGAGAGGGCTGAGGACGATGCCTCTGACCCTAGGTGTGTTTGCAACAGCACAAACCAAGAAGAAACTGTGTTTTTACAACAATACGTTCTCATTCTACGTCTTGATTCACACCGTCAGACGGCGTCGGAGGCTCATGAGCCGGAAGAGAGAAATGGCGGCAGCAGAGGGTGAAGGCGTAGCTGTGACGTAGTACCTGTTGGGGGCAGGAGGCAGTGTGTCTGATGGGGATGGACATGCTGCCGGGGGCTGCGAGGACTTACGGCCAATGTTATTATCAACGGATTGGCTGCTCCTGGGAAACGGACAGCGACATGCAACATGACGGAGACGCAGCATCTCATTGGCTCGAGACGCGAGTGATCAGCTGGCAGGGATTCACACGTTCATTGTAGGACATGTGTGTTTCAGGAGTAGTGGGACGGAACAGCGTTTGACTGGGAGGGGACCAGAAACAGCAGGTGACAACAGCGACACCTGCTGGTCAAATCCAATCACACACCTGCGGTCTCCTGCAGGTCGGCCGGGCTTGCTGCCGTCCGCTGTGAGCTCCTGTGCTCTCCTGCTGGGGGTGGTGGAGGTTTGCGACGGCGCAGATGGAAGCTTCTGGCCGTTCTGCAGGCTGTGACCGATGGACTCTCCCTGACTGCCGCTCCGACTCACCGAGCTGTTGATCACAGGAAGGAACATTTCTTCATTCCCATTTGTTGATTTCACATCTCAAAACATTTTTAATAAATAAGAAAACATGATGATGATGGAGGTGTGTTGACATTCTCTGTCCATGTTATGTTCTAATCTGAGTGGGCAAATTACTCTGTATTGGCATTTTTATGTCGGTACCAGACACCAGGGATCCTCTGTCACCCCATCAACTGAGAAATAGACGAAATAAAAATCAAAGCAACTGTTCGTATGTGTTCTGGACCTCTGTCCCACAGTGTCCTGATGAACATTGTGTGACTAGTTATGTGGCAAACACATTTAAAATGCATGTTAGTACAGAGCGTAGATGACATGACCGAACCTTCGGCCGGTTTTCATGCTGTCGTCCGCTGTGCTGATGTCACTGGTCCGGTCGTTTTCTCTGCGTTTCCATTCCACGCTCTCCGCGCTTCCTATCTGTGTCCACCAATGAGGAACAGGGAACAGTGAGCACGTCAACCAATCTGAAAACAGCCCGCCCACTCATGTTGTAGCGCTGGGGGGGGGGCAAACATGAACACATGCATGAACGAATCAGCGAGCTTCACCGACTGCTCCTTGCGCTCCCGGTCGGCGAGGGACCGCAGGGCGGTGTCCTGCGCCTCCGCAGAGGACCTGATGGGGGAGGGTAGGGCTGAGGAGCGAGGGGTCAGCGGCGCCACCGTCTCCTCCAGGATTCTACGCTCCTGTGGGGACGTGAAAACCGCATGTGTGAGTGTGTGTGTGTGTCAGTTGACAAACACACTCCCCACTCGTTTCCGCGAGCGACGAACACCCACCTCCTCGTGATACTTCCTCTCCTCCTCTGCCACCTCCCGCTGAGCTTTCTCCCACTCCTCCCTCAGCTTCTCCTGCTCCCGACGGTACTTCTCCTGTTACCACGGCAACAGAAAGGGCACAAGGCCTCGGTGAACAGGAAGACCTCAGGTGGTTGCGTTTGCAGGGTGGACACACTGGATACATGTGCTTTTATTTGGAGTTTTCTGTCTCTCTCATTCAGATCTGCTCTTCAAGGACCAAAATCAAACAGAAGAGAACAGAAGCAGCCAGGGCAGACGGAGGCAGAACATGCAGAAGCTGCTGACTTCCTACACAATTCTCAGCCAAAGTTGTCATCGCTGATTAATAACGACTCTTCTGTCAGAAGACGAACATCTTGTGTAGGAAGTCGGGCAGCAGGCCACAACTTAAAAATCAAAATGAAAGAAACTCAGGCAAAGAGGGACGCAGACTCGACCGGGGAGGCCACAAGCACATGAAGGCACCATTCATCCATCTCAGTGCATCTCATCACTCCTGTTCCCCCGTCCGACAGACAGGGGGACAACACAGAACTCAGGGGGGAGTCAGGGATGGAGGGCATGAGCTTTGATGCCAGGAGCACATTGGATCCAGGACCTTAAGGCCGCCGGCATTTATAGAAAAATAACTCAAAGTTCAGATTGTAATGAAGTGTTGAATAGATGCTGCTAATGGACCAGGACCAGATGATTAAATGTGTGTGGTGTTCTGGAACCATCTGGATCCAGAAATCTGTTGATGGATTCCTCCTCATTTTCAGCATCTATGTCTGTAACCCTACAATAACAGCAGTGGACTGTCTCTGTGGGCTAGTGGTTAGTGGGTCTGTCTGTTAACTCAAAGGTCGGGGGGTTGGAGCCCACCCAGGGACGGGGAGTTGGTTTTGGTTCTCCTACTGAAATAAAAAAGAAAATGAAAAGAAAACTATTTGAGGTGCACCTCTGACTTGGCTGAGGAGAGAGAGGGCGATCTGGGCAGCGGCAGCAACAGCAGCAACCTTGTCCTCATCTGTGTGTGTGCAGCAGATGAGGACAGTAGGAGGGCAAAAAAAAAAAGAAAAAAGGTCGTTCCACTGCGCAAGGGCGCCCTCCTGTGGTCGCAGTGGGAATGACAGCAGCTGTCTATAAGTGGAGTTGAAGCTGAATACAAAAGGACACAAGCTTTGCAAGTAGCGATGGGATGTGTTTAATCTACCTGACAGCGAGCGAAGCCAATGTCACAGAGCAGCGGCTGCCGCCACATTCAGGGTTGGGCTGGTGAGTTCGCTCCCTCACTGACGGAGATTTTCCACCACACGCTTCCAGCTCGACTCGACTCGACTCAGTGTGATTAGACTCGTCTTTCTTACGTTTCCACTGTCGATAGAGCCCGGTGCTTTTTTCAAACCACCGCTGGCGAGGTTCTGATGGAGAAGAGTTGGTACTAGACATGTGACATCACGGGGAGGGGGCTTCTGATTGGTCCCTACAGACAGGGGGTTGTCCCTCTACCTCCCACCAGTTAGTTTTACTGACGATAGTGATTCAGTTCTATATTCCTCATCATCAGCTGGACAGAGAAACCACACCAGAACATTTTTCTATGTTAGCAATCGTCTCTTTTCTCTCTCTCCCTGACTAGAACTGAATAGAACCAAACCGGGTAGAGACGAGCTGGAACTCTGTGGTGGAAAAGGGCATAAACACCCTGACTACAGTAGAAACCACTGCGCTGCTCTCCATAAAGACCGGAACAGTCTCATGCTCTGTGCTCGGACCTTCTTGTACGTCTACTGTGTACCTGCAGCATGCGCTCCTGCTCTTGCTGCCACCTTTCCTGACGCTTTCGCTCCTCATCCCGGTCCCAAGACCAGTGGTCACCCCGCCTGCCCGGAGGCAAGACCAGGACTGACACCTAACAGACCCCGACACAAATACACACAAATATTCATGCACATTCACCCGCCGTCATCAGACGCTCATCCAGCCAGAGACAGACGGACACATTGAAACGGCCCCCAAAGGAACACACACACACACACACACACACACACACACACACACACACACACACACACATAGAGAGAAAAAAAACAAAAACAGTGTGAGGACACATCCACCACACGAGAGGGAAGGGAGGAAACAGAAATAGTTGGTCTACCACAACAGCACTGCTAGCCAAAGGACTCCTACTAAAGAGAGAGAAGACAGACAGGGAGACGTGAGCTGCAGCGCCCTCATCTGGCGTTTTTATTCAAAAACAGCTGACACAGGGCTAGGAGTTGAACCTTTTGTTTCTTTTTCATTTTACAAATTCAGACATGTCCGTTGAGGGGGTCAGTGGGTCATATGACACTAATTTTTAAATTTTTTTCAGATTCTGGTGGGGATGTACCTTTCCAGAACCTGAGGATATGAAGCTAGGAGCGTGGATTGTATCTTGTGACTTGTTAAATATACACCGTGCACGTGTATATTTAACAAGTCTACAGTTTCAGCTCCTCTAAAGTCAGACATTTTGGTCTAGTTGACGTGAATTCTGAATCATCTCTGCGCACACGGACAACATTCATGCACCCACTGTGATTTGAGCCCGATGAGAAGCAGAAAAGGTGATTTTTTGTTGTTGTTGTAAAGTGCGACCGCAAAACATAGGAAAGAAAAATGATGTTTTTACTCACGTTGCCACGGCGATTTTTCTCCGTCTCCTCTGCTGAGAAAACACGAGAGGTAATGTTAGTTATGAATAAAATTAAATCAAATATCCACCATAGGTGACCAGTCACATGACATGATGAATGCTATGGGAACATGAAGTATCTGTGGAGGAAAAATGTTGGTCAGATAAACACCAGGTGACATTTCACTCCACCAAAAGCAACAAACGTTTTTTTTTAAAAGATTCAGAAATCAAGTTTTCTGGTTTAATTATATTTGAAAAGGTTTTATGTTGTAGCTTTTGGCGGGAAAAAAACCCTTCCAACTATTGATCCGGATGACCACACGATGAAATATTCTGTAACCATAGCAACAAGACGATGACTTGCAACTGTGCATGTGTTTTGTTGTGCATGGTTGTCAGACAAATGATCAGTGATCAACCACGGGACTCTGGAAATGTTAAAAACAAGACACAGGGTGGAGGATGGAGGCGGGGGTCGATGGGCTCCTGGAGGAGCGCCAGGGAAACCCCCACACGTTCAGCACGTTCACCGGCGGAACCACAGCGCCGCCGGTGGATGGAGTTTACCTGGCTGAGCGAAGAACTCCCAGCGCATATTGCCGGCTGCCAGCGGAGAGGTGACAGTGTTTGCAAACTCTACAGCGAAATAAAAAGAATGTGGGTGGAGGAGGGAAAGAAGGGAGGGAGGGGTGATGGAGGGTGGAGAGACGTAGGTTTTGTGATAAAAGCGAGTGATGGGACACTTCTGACGCTGACGCCCCATTTTGACACCAGTGTGTGATGTATCGCTGAGGCTGGGCTGGTAAGCTGATAAATGAAAACAAAACCGATCGCAACCTATTCTCAACAAACTAAACCAGACAGCTGTAGGGTTCAAAGGTCAAAGGAGGAGGAGGAGGAGGAGGAGATGGGAGCTACTGGTTGACTCACCTGCTGTGGTCTCACTATTGGGCGGGTGAAAGCTGAACGACCCCGGAGCAGCTAAACTCGGTATGCTCGCTTTGGAGGAGCTGGTCTGGGGTGGTGGCAGAGTTAAAGGGTTAACACTGTGATTCACGTAGAAGTTTCTAGAAGCTGCTCCGTGGGTCTCACCTGTGAGGTCACTGAGGGACTCCACTGGTCAATGTCACTCTTTGGACACGACAGCACCGTCTTCTCCTGCTTCGGTTTGGTTTCTGGCAACAAGCAAACAATCAATATTTCCAACACAACAAACAAATGGGAAAGTACAGCAGACGGCCACAAGGGGTCAGCAGAGCAACACGTGTTCAGACCTGCAGGGAGTGTTTGCTGATCTGCAGCGGCTCCTGATGCTGGTTGGATTCCACTCGTCTCAAAGTTAGACTTTGGCTTCTGCAACTCCTGGAAATGGTGATATGATAGTTTGAATGAATTGATTAAATAAAGTAAATATAAATGTGGCAATAAATAATTATGTTATTATTTGGCCTGCGGACCGCGCCAGCACAGTGCAGACCCACATTTAAAATATATCAATGAAGGATTTTCTTTCTCACTATCAAGCTGATACTTGCACATGGAATTTGCTTCGGCTTCTTAAGAAGCGAAAAACAGTGGAAATAGGTAGAATAGAAAGGATCCTGACCGGCAGTGACGTGGGCCGGTTTGGGGGTGTTGAATGTTCAAAGATCTTCTCCCGTTGGACGTCCTCAGCGGATGAGATGTTGGCTGACGCGGGGTTTGCTCCTCCGACGGGGGCGCGTGCGGGCGAGGGAGCGTCCGGGGAGGAGGACGCTCGGAAATGGGGAGGAGATTCCCTCCCTTGACTCTCGGGCGTGGTGGGGGCGTCGTCACTTCCGATGTCGCCGTTGACTCGCAGCAGACCGTCCGCCTACATCAGACATCAGGTGTAGGTAAACGGGGTTATGACACGTTTTCTTCCCCCACCTGCACAGGATCAAACAATCGTGACTTTCAGAATCCCGATCAATCCTGGCGATGATTAGGATCCCAAAATCTCCAGTCGGTTGTTGCTCCCCCTGCACGGAACATCGTCAGAGGACCTCATGACAAAGGATACGTGTGTGTAGAGCCGCTGGAGAGTGGTAACTTTAGACACAGTGTGTGAATGTGACCCCCCCCCCCACCTCCACCACCACCACCTCCTCACACCCTGTGTGGGCCGTCTTTGTCCAGGGGGAGCCCACTCCACAGTGAGAGGACCCCACTTGTCAACTTCTTAAGTCAATAGGGAACAGAGGGCTCCATTCAGAGCCGGAGCTCCGCTCAGACAAGACATTCCAGAAAAGCATTCTGTCCCATTTAGGTAATAATCTCTCCTCAGCACTCCCTTGTACCACCTCCCCCACCCCCCCACGTGGAAACATAAGACCTCATTATCAATTTTCCCGTTTCTAACACAAGCAGAAGAAACAGCTCCAGACAAGAATAAAACATCTGCGCTTCCAACCAGCTAGCTCATCGCCATGACAACTGATTGGTATTCTTGGGGGGAGGCGGGTGAGGAGGGGGTCCAACTCACCTTGCTGGGTGTTGGGTCCGCCGCTGTGGGCCAGGACTGGAAGTAAGGCTTGGGCGTCAGCAAAGGCACTGGCTTGGGCGACAGCGCTCGTGTGGATGGCGACTCGGACGAGCGCGAGCGAATCTGGGGCCGCTGGTGCGACGACGTGTCTCTGGGGAACTCCTCGACTCGCGCCTCCAGCGTGGACGTGAACTTTGGAGCCGGGGCAGACTGCTGTCGCAGGTACCTCATGGGCCCGTTGGGGTCCGCTTCGGCGGGCTCTGGGGTCGTCGGCGAGGGGGAAAGAGAGAGGGAGATGGGGAACGACGAGCAGGGGAAAGCGGGGTCCGCGGAGATGCTGCGGTCCAGCAGCTTGGGCAGCTGCAGACCCTCCATGACCGCTTGGCTGATGGAGAAACGCTGGGCGTAACGTTGGAGAATAGCAGCCGCCTCCTCCGCGGTTCTGGCTCTCCTGTAAGCTGCCCGCAGCTCTTCTTCACGGCGCTCCCTGTTTGGAGGAGAGGAGGAGGTTGCGTGACCACGCCACCCCAGCGTGTGCATCCACGGTGCGTTACTGAAAGCACAGAGCGACGCACGTACTTGTCCTCCACGATCTCCCTGTAGGTCTTGATGCTTTTCCTCCTCTGGGAGGAGCAGGTGTTTCCTGACATCAGCTGCTCCATCATCTTCCTCTCCTCCTCCTTCTTGATCAGGTCCTGGGAAATGCTCCGCCTACGATTCTTCCACCGGGCCAGGTCCTGACACCCCCACCCCAAAAAAAGGTCAAAACGTCAAACACATTTCACAAGTCTCGTCTCAAAACTAAAAAACAACAAAAAAAACATCTCATCATCAGTAAATGGACTCTCTCACGTCCTGCCAGTGATCCTCCTCCTCCTTCATCCTGTTGTACTGGTTGTGCATCAGTTCATGGCGGACCTGACTGTGAGGCTGCAGCATGGCGTCCTCCTCGCCACGCATGTCAATCATACTCACACTCCTGTAGCGGGACAAAGAGACACACAGGAGACAATTGTGGTGTTTCCAACATGGCTGTGTCTGGCACTAACGTATTACAGGCCACAAGCTTCATAGAATCTGAAGAGATCTGTCGGAAACAGAAGAACTGAAGTTCTCTGAAGCTGAGGTGCACTGAGGACTCTTTCTTCCTTCAGTTTGACACCTGATCCAAATCCTGCTCCCACTTTCTCACAAAACATTCTTCGATTACATCTCAAGAAGTCGTTTCATGTCATCAAGTATATGGGTTTTCAGGTGATAATGGGAGGGAGATAATCGTGTGTGTGTGTGTGTGTCAGACTTATTTGTCAGGGCGTCATTTCCTCCGTTCTTTGTGCAATTTAAACCAACACATCCGTGCACTAGGCAAAGCTGCACTACTTGCATCAGCTTTGCAGAAGAGAAGCAGTGATATGATGAGGCGCCGACAGCTGACCGAGAAGCTCTGACACCATTCAAATGTGTTAAATGCAGCCATGTCTGCAGACATGTTGGATGGACATATTGGATGTAGAGCAGCACTTCATGTCAACCACGGTGCTTTGATTCGCACAATGTCACGTGACCGATGACGGATGACACTTCAGTCGCTTGAGTGACTGGTCCAACAACCAGGCGTTCACAGGATGAGCAGATTATCCTACATCACTGATCCTCCATCGTACACATATGATAATTGAACTGTTTTCGCGTGATATTTTGATCCGAATAGGGGAAAACATGCTGTGTCCTGGTTTACCCCCTTTCACCATTAATTCTATTGACCAGTGGGGTTTGGGTATTTTTTTCTAATGAATGACAAAAACCCAGCAGTTATTAGATAAAATAATAATATTGAGAAAATGTGCACCCAGAGTGAATGGGTAAATAAAATGAAATAAAATAAAATAAAATAAAATAAAATAAAATAAAATAAAATAAAATAAAATAAAATAAAATAAAATAA
>JBBMJM010153946.1:2308-20952 GCA_037832705.1 Centriscus cristatus
TATTATCAACTTTGTCTTTATTCATACATAATCTGACTTTCATCGTTCTGTTTGGACGCAGTGATGGACCGATGTGTAGATGATGGCAGTCGGACCCAGGAACAGCAGGATCATATAGACACAACCAGGCAAGAAATGAAATCCTCTGGCTCCATCCTGTCATGTCATGTGAATGATTTCAGTGATTGTCGATAGTGAATTAGTAGCGACCTGCTGATTCCGACAGATTTTGCCTCACATCCTCTTTTTCAGGAGCCAGTCAAATGAATTCTCTCGAGAATCTCCCCCGGAAGTCCTCCCACCCCCATCCCCAAGACTCATCAAACGCTCCTCGACATCTCCGATGCCGAGTCGCTCAGGGTCAACTACACCTCTCAGCATGAGGAAAAAAATGGCTGTGCCAACAGAATACCAAGACACAGTACCTGGGGAGTTTGAAGAAAAAGTTAAAACCCCAAAGCCGGTCTCCCAGAGTAACACCCCGGAATCCCGACCACAAACGCCACTGAGTGAGTACTCACGCAAGGAATTTACTCCCAGACCATCGCCAAAGCTCACCAGGGCAAGCTCAAAAGTTTTTGAGAAGGTCCGGGGCCTAGAGGAGCGGAGGCGAAGCCTCGATATTCCGGAAGGATCTATTTCTGGGAGATCCTGGGCGGGGTTCAATCGTGCAGGATCCGTTGATTCCGATGACGGAGGAAGCCGACTGGGCATTTCTCGAGAAAGTTCGAGGGAAGATTTGAGAGAGGCCCTCAAAGAAGATGCTGCTGAGCGAAGATCTATGTTCAGACAGAGAGCTGCTTCGCTGGAGGAGAAACCTCGCTATTCCCAAAAGGTTCAGGACATCGAGAACAAGTTCACAGAGGAGCTTCAGCGGATAAAGAAACTTGTTGGAAAACCTCACATGAAGAAATCCTTTTCAACTGAACAGCTTACGCTGAAGGCCAAACAGCGCCAGCCTTTCAGAAAAATTGAACCTATTCCTCCACAAGTCCTTCAAAAGCTCCAGGAAAGGGAACGTGCTCAGTGGGCAAAAGAAGAGAGAGAAAAGGAACTAAACCAGCAACGAAAGCAGCAGGAACTTCACGCCCAACAGGAGCAACTCCATTCCCAACTCCAAAAGACAGCACACACTGGTATGACTGTACCTGGCCCCCCCGAGTCGATGCGACTGTCAGACTTACCAGGACAACGATCTCTCAGAGAACTAAGCAGAGTCAGTCCAGTTACAGAAATAGTTCAGAGGTCATCGTCACCAGCATTACACACACAGAGGGACGCACAGAGGGAAGACTCGCCGGGCAGAAATATCCCTGAGATGACCCTACGAAAGGTGGAGCGAAGGCCCCCCAGTCCTCTGGTACAAAGGGGGTCCAGGATGCAAGAACCCCCAGAATCTCTTGTGCCAGCAACACGACAGGATGAGGCCTCAGGCAGGAAAACACCAGTAGAAGTAATCCTAAGAAAGATCGAAAACAGGCCCGAGAGCCCACTGGTACAGAAGAGGACGGTCCCCATGGCAGCGCCCACGGTTCAACCTCCCCCCAAACCCTCGAGGGTGACATCCGTTAGCCCAGTGGAGGAGAGATTGGAGGTGAAACCTGCAAAAGTGACAATCCCGACAATTATTGTTGAAGGTGAAAAAACATTGGAGGATCCTCCTGTGAAGACAAGGGGGTCTCAACAGGCGGACGCCGGCTCCAGACAGGGACAGCAGCAAAAACCCAAAGGAAAGAGCCGTCGTTCTCGACCTTTGTCTCCAGAATTAGGTTCGATCTCATCGTCTTCTTTCATTTGTCGCACTAGCATGAAGTTCAGTTGTTCAGTTTCACCTCCTACAGTGACATCTGATGACTTTTGTGAAACCATGCAGAGTCCTCAGATGATTCGTATGTGTCTGCCGGAGAGGACCCGATGGAAGCGCCTGTGTTTGAGTTTCCTCTTCAGGACACGATGGCGACTGCCGGTTCCGAAGTTCTTCTAAAATGTATCATCGCCGGCACCCCGATTCCTGAAGGTATCACGCACACAAAGACCAGACTGAGATGTGACATTGGAGTATTGAGTCTCTGATTCTTCCCTGAAGTGACCTGGAGAAAGGACAACACCGAGATCAGCAGCAGCGCAAATTACCTGGTCAAAGTCGAGGGTGAACGACACACGCTGCTCATAAAGTCAGCTAAAATATTAGATGGTGGGAAATACTGCGTCACTGCTGTGAATCAGGAGGGCAAAGCCTCCAGCTGTGCCACGCTCCTGATCAAAGGAGGTGAGTTTGAATGTCAAAAGCACAATTTACTTTATAATTGTTACTTTTCTCTCATAAAAACAAACATGTTTTGTTCCAGTGCTATCTCTATGTCAGCACCATACACTGAGATAAAGGCATTTTATTTAATTTACATATTAAAAAACTATGAAAAGAGCCTTGTGTTCTTCACAGTACACAATAAATACTGTAGAGCACTGAAGTTGTGATATTAATTTGTACAAATCTCCATTCTTCCGACACTGGCATCCTGTGTTGTTCTTTTTTTAATCCTTCCTGTCTCTCTCAGCGAAGGGTATGTGCATTATATTCCAGCTGAACAACCACACTTATAGTTACCATGGCAACTAAGAGGCGAAACTGAACCTATAAATTGCCCACTGAGGCTCAGTGGCTCCAGTCGGTGTGAATAAACCATTGTTTGGATAACACGCTTGACATTTACAGATTGTTGCTGAATCAAAATCGAAAAATAGAAATGTGGTTTGCTTGTTACGAAGCTGCCTCATGAAACATAACCTTTCTGCTGCCGCAGAGTCTGTGCACGAGCCGAGGGGGATCCTGGGTTTGCCCATGGACATCAGCAGCCCCATCACATCTGATGAGGAGTACCTCAGCCCCCTGGAGGAAGGGTTGGACTGTGGAGGGCCGGAGCCGAGGAGGATCATTGACACGCAGTTCAAGAAACCTCCTGCGTTCCTGGTGAGGACGGCCACAGCTGTGTCTGATTGCAAACACCACCAACACCGTTTCCTAAGACACAAATATGAATCCACGACGTGTCGAACAGGTGACGATGAGTGACCAAGCTGTCATCGAAGGACAGGAAGTCACCATGTCGGTCCGGATGAGTGGTCAACCCAAACCCTTGTTGTACTGGTAGGTTCAGAGTCAGCAGCATGGACATGAGCAGCCGCATAATTGGTTCCACTTGGACGCGTCGGGAGAAGGAAGTGGAAGCTCAATATTTCTTAATTGAGTTGGTGTGACATGTTTGCAACTCACACACACACACACACACACACACTCAGACAAAATACACAACGCTGAGTCTGTTAACAAAGCACATGGACCGAAGTGACGCAACAGCACTCTGAACACGGACACCGGCATCAGACTGAATGTGTGCGTGAATAATTGAATCAGGTAGAGAGGCGACGTCGCCACGCTCGGAGACGCCTGTTTGGTGACTTGGAAGTCAGAGGATGAGTCACGGTATCCTGCTCTTACAGGCTGAGAGACAGGGTGACGGTGAAAACAGGTCCTCGTCACGTTGTCCGTGAGACAGACAACGGCACGTTTGAGATGACCATCAAGTCGGCGGTGAGGTCAGACTCCGGGATTTACACCTGTAAGATCATCAATGAGTACGGGACGAAGCAGTGCGAAGGGAAGCTGGAGGTCAAAGGTATGCAGCTTGTCAAATGGTCTTTTTTCCTTTGGAGGTTTAGAAATGTTCACGCCTCCCCTGACCGCTTCTGACCCACCTGGAGCTGGTCGGTGACGGAGAAGGACTTTCATTTTCTTTCTGTGTGTTTTTCAGCGCCTCCAGTTGAACCGGGTTTGTCCGTCATCCGCCCGGTCAGAGACATCACAGCCAAAGCGGGAGAGACGGTTTTGTTTGAGTGTCACGTCATCGGACCGAAGGACACTGATGTGGACTGGCTCGCAGACGGGAAACTGATCCAGCCGGCGCTACTCAACTGTAAGATGCATTTTGACGGGAGGAAGTGTCGCCTGCTGCTGAACTCGGTTCACGAGGACGACAGCGGCACTTACACGTGCAAACTCAGCACAGCGAAAGGTCCGTCTGCATGACAGCATCGATCTGACGGCCGGACCGGGGAGTCTGTTCCACGTCGTCCGCTAACTTTAAGTATTTTTACCCTTCAGAGGAAACAACCTCATGCGGCAGACTCAAAGTCATCCCCTCCACTGAACCGCTCTTCACTCGCAAGCTGGATGTTCTGGAAGTAATCGAAGGGCGTAACGCACGATTTGACTGCAAAGTCAGCGGGACGCCCCCCCCTAAAGTCATCTGGACTCACTTTGGTAGGATGGTCAAGCTCTGGGCTTCTCAGTCAATTCTGTTCACACTGGCCCTCCTCTAGAATCAAGAATTTAGTGTTCCAGTAAAAACACGACATTCTGTTTGATTTCTAATTACACTTCAGCACAAACTTCCCTGTCTCGTTAGACCACCCTCTTCCAGAGAGCGAGGACATTCGCATTCTTCAGGAGGGAGGCCGCCATTCGCTGATCATTTCTCGTGTGACCAATGAGGATGAGGGGTTCTACACCGTCGTGGCCCAGAACATTCACGGCGACGCAGAGTGCTCCGCTGAACTTTACATTCAGGAACCACGACCAGCCATCTCATCACAGATGTAGGAGTAGAGCAGAGTACTTGTTGTTGTGGCTCAGAATGTCGAGAACGAGCCTCAGGCCTCTGATCGCCATGTCCCTCGTCCTTCAGGGCGAAGCTGGAGAAGATGCCGTCGATCCCAGAGGAGCCGGAGGTCCCAGAGAATGAGGTGGAGCGTTTCACCATGCCCGACTTCATCAAACCTCTGTATGATCTGGATGTCATTGAGGGGAAGGAGGCTGTGCTCAAATGTAAAGTTGCTGGACTTCCGTACCCCTCCATCGTCTGGTTCCACAACGGCAAACGGATCGAGAGCACAGAGGACCGAAAGATGACGCAGTGTAAGTGTTTCAAGGTGGCACCCAGAGACACATGGGACGAAGGGGCTTTCACTCTGACCACATTTGGTCCAGCCAGACTTTTGGACTTTTTCACTTGATTGGAACCAAATTTACAAATGTGAAGGTTCCTCTAGACCATGATCCTGACCAAAGAACCACTTTTGTTTCGCCCCCAAAAAAGTGGTGTCAGTCCACAGTTCATATTTTTACAGTGTTAAAGCTTTTTTTTTTTTTTTTTTTAATAATTCTTTAACAGGAAGTCGTCAGCCTGCACATGAAGACGAAACACAGGAAGTAAAAATGAGCTGTAGGACTCTGCCATGGCCCTCAGCATAGCTAGTAGTCGTCTTTTTCTTCCCTGCTGGCAAAGATAAAGCTTCCACATGAATCCAACATAACACAACGAGGCCCCATGTTGGGATGTCGCTGCTACTAACACGCGCCTCTCTCTTTTCGGTCACGGGCAGTCCGAGATGTGCACAGTCTGGTCATCCGCTCTGTGAGCCACGCACACGGTGGTGTCTACAAGAGCGTCATCTCCAACAAAGTGGGCAAAGCCACCTGCTACGCTCACCTCTACGTCACAGGTCAGTTTTACTTTTACACTCATTAACCTCCAATAACCGCTCATGCTGTCAGATCGGTGCAGCTTTCAGCTTGTTACTGAACTCACTGTTCCAGTGTTTTTATTCCCTTTGGACCCCCCCAATGGTTAAATAAAGTACCTGAATAATTCTGGTGCTAAATGAATATGTTCTCCGACAAGCATCAACAGCAGGTTAGAGAACCATCATGGACTTCTCTAACTGTACGAACAACCTTCTCAGATGTCCTCCCCGACCCTCCTGATGGGACTCCAGTCATAGAATCTATCACTGGGAAAATAATCACCCTGAGCTGGAAGAAACCAAGAAGACTGGACCCTTCCATCGGTATGAGAGAACACCTCACCAACATACTGGGATTCATTTGACTTGTGCCTCTTTGGTGTTTCTGTATCACCGGTGGTCAATCGTAGCATTCGGATCTATTTGAAAGAGACAACAGAGCTGTGCATCTTGTACAGTATTTCTGTAACGTGTTGGTTGTCGTAGGTTCCGTGTGAAATGTTGCGTACAGCTGAATTATCCTGGTCACGTCCGGTTACATTTCAAAACTTTGGATTTTGCCTTTTCCTTCAGAGCCGAGCTGCTTGATGTACGCCATCCAGCAACAAGCCCTGGGCTCCATCCAGTGGACCATCATCGCCTCCGGCCTGAAGGAGACCACCTTCACCATCTCCACCCTCTCCAAAGGTGTGCGCTATGCCTTTAGAGTCCTCACCATCACCTCCAAGGCCTTCAGCAAACCCTCACTGGCCACCGACCCCGTGAAGCTCCTCGATCGAGGTACAGCTCGGGATTCAAGCGTCCACCCACCACCCAGTCGGCAGCAGCAGCGTTTCATCGTTGTGTGTTTACATTTGTAAGGTCCCTATCTTCAGGAGGCTCCGGTGATCGTTGATAAGCCAGAAATAGTCCATGTGATGGAGAACCAGTCGGTGACCATCACAGTCACGCTCAATCACGTCAATGCTGCTGTCATCTGGAAAAGGTATTGTGGTAGTTCTAGAGACAGTTGTGGAGTTCTAGACACAGCTCAAACACAGACACAGGCAGAAAGCTGAATGCAGACAAACACCTAACCTCTTTTGGGGGGGTGGTTATTCCATGACAGCGACCTCTACACCACTGAATGTACGTATGTGGTATGTGATGGCTCAAACGTCATCTTCCTCAGGGGGGGCACGGCTCTGGCCAGCAAGCCAGATTTATACGAGATGACGATGCCCGATGACGACCAGCACACGCTGAAGCTACTGAGAGTGAAGAGCACTGACATCGGAGAGATGATGTTTGTGGCCTCCAACAAGTACGGCAGTGACTGCTGCACCTTCACCGTGGAGCTGGCAGGTCCGCACCACCACCGTCTGACCGTCTACGGCCTCGAGAGCCAACCCACTAATATCACTGTGTCCGCAGCCCCACCCATATTTGAAAGTATCATGGAGGATCTGGACGTTTGCGTCGGGGAGACGCCTCGCTTCGCTGTGGTCGTGGAAGGACGACCCATTCCTGACATCCTCTGGTTCAAGGTTCATTTCTTTACAGCTCTGTGAAGTTGTGTCACGAGCCAGATTAATTCGAAATGAATTCAAGGAAACTAATTTATTCTCGACTGGCTTTCAGAACGACGTGCTGCTGTCCGAGAGCAGCCATTACACGTTTGTGTACGACGATAATGAATGTTCCCTGGTGGTTCTCAACGCTCGTCCAGAAGACTCGGGTGTTTACACCTGCACTGCCAGGAACTTGGCCGGATCAGTGTCCTGCAAAGCAGAACTCACCGTTCATGAAGGTATGGATCAGACTTCAACCGGTGACGACGAGTTTTGACAGATTCAATGAGAAAAACATCTATTAACAGCAGAAATCAAGGAGGAGCCCATGGAGGACGAGCAGACAATCCTCAGGAAAATGCGCAGACTGACTGACCTCTATGACATCCACAAAGAAATTGGAAGGTAATTCCCCGATTGATGCCGGATCTCTGGCCGATGAACTCACTCCAACTTGTAACCTTCAACATTGTGTTCTTCCCACAGAGGTGCTTTTTCCTATGTGAAGCGTGTGACTCAGAAAATAGGCAAAATGGAGTACGCCGCAAAGTGTATCTCCACCCGTGCCAAGAAGAAAGTCTCTGCTCTGAGAGAAATGAACCTGCTCTCCAGGCTGGACCACGACAAAGTCCTTTTGTTTCACGATGCCTTTGAAAAGAAGAACACGGTCATCATCGTCACTGAAATGTATCCAAACCACTGTGTCTCACACCGACATGCTTTCAGAAGAGCGACCACTGTGTTTCATGGCCGCTCGTGTTGCACTGTGGCACGATGAACCTGAGGTTCCACTCAAACGATCCTTAATTCATCTGTCAAGATGTCACGAGGAGATGCTCGACAGATTCACACGGAAAACCATTCTGATGGAGGCCGATGTAAGTCCATGTGATTCATGTCAAATCATGCGTTTCTGTTATTTTTATGGCTGCTGCATTCATAAAGTATCTATCTCTCTATCTCTCTCTATCTTGTGCCCTGTAGGTGTGTTCGTGTATCAGACAGTTACTCGAGGGGCTGGATTATCTCCATCACGTTAACATCATACACCTGGATATCAAGGTGGGAATTCTTCCATCCCCAAAATGTTCAGTCTTTAAGATCTTTCCTCATTTTTCAAAGGAGATTTCTCCCCCCACCCCACCCCCCTCAGCCAGATAATATCCTCATGGCGGACCCAAACAGTGATCAGATTCGTATCTGTGACTTTGGAAACGCCGTGGCGATCACACCAGATGAGGCTCAATACTGCAAATATGGAACACCGGAATTTGTCGCTCCAGAGATTGTGAATCAGACCCCTGTGTCCAGAGCGACCGACATCTGGTATCTTTTCCTCTCTCTCTTCAAATGCATCTGCAGCAGTCCAACACTCCCCTGACTGTCCTCTCTCCATCCACAGGCCAGTCGGGGTTATTGCGTACCTGTGGTCAGTAAACATATTTCTTGTCATTTCTCCCTTCACGAATACATTCCGACGCTGTTAAATGTCTGTTTTTGTCGTCAGTCTGACAGGAGTCTCTCCATTTGCTGGGGAGAATGATCGCAGTTCTGTACTGAACATCAGGAACTATAACGTGGCCTTCGAGGAAAGCATGTTCGCGGACCTGTGCCGAGAGGCCAAAGGTTTCATCATAAAGCTGCTGGTTGCAGACAGGCTGTGAGTCACTTCACTGAACGTCAAACAAACACACTGCGTCACACAGGACGATGTCAAACACATACACGTACACAGCTGACGATGTCCTGAGATGAGATGAGGTGATGAAGTGATGTACTGATTAGTTAGTAGTCCAGTAACCAGAGTATTTGCTGATGAGGTACGTGGCATATTCAGTCTATACTGGTGTCGATATTGGAAGATTGTTATTTAAAATTCTAATTTTATTAATTAATGACGTGTTTCGATTGTGAAAAGTTTTGTGGTGGTGTGCCAGGAGAACCCAGAGTCAGAGATCGAATCTACTTTTTTTTCTTCCTAAACTAACAAAAAATGAATAAAATGCACAATGTCAGGTTGAAGAGAAAAAACATAAACCTTGGAACACAGGACAGAAACACAGGGAACACCTTTAAACACACAAACATCAAGTGGAGCTCATGGAAAACCAGAAGGCCAACACAGACAGAACTTAAATATCAACTCAACGGGACCAAACGAGACGCAGGTGGAAACATGTCGGGGAAAGCAGCGAGCTGATTGGATGAAACACGTGGGTGTGAGGAGACACACAACTAAACTAATGAGACACAAGTGAAGGAGAGAAACCAACAACAGGAAAAACAAACAGATTAAAACAAGACAGGAATAAATCTCAACACATGAAACACGAGACCACAACAGCTGTACAGAGTTGATAAAAATACAGTGAATAATGTGCATGTATACATTTAGATTCTGAAACATCCCATTATGTTCCTGTAGGAGACCTGACACTCAAGAATGTCTTCGACATCCCTGGTTCAAGGTATTAAAAAAAATATGAACTTTCACTGAAAAGCATAGAAGACCTTATGATTGCTAATTCTTCTCCACTGTATTTAATGTGTCTTATCAAGACGCTGAGCAGGGGGGCGGCTATAAGTACAGAGACCCTGAAGAAGTTTGTTTCTCGCAGAAAATGGCAGGCAAGTTTTTTAAAATATGGTTCTCTCAAAATATAATAAAATGTTGTAATATTATAAATGATGTGTTTTTCTGTGTTCTTTGTTAGCGCTCTCTGATCAGCTATAAATCCAAAATGGTCATGAGGTCCATACCCGAGTTACTGGAGGATTCCTCCAGCCACATCTCCATCGCAGTTCCGAGGCACCTTAAAGAAGGTTCACCTTTGCCATCATCATCCTCAGATTCTGATGAAGACATTGATGAACTACCCTTCATTCCAATGCCACTCAACATGGAATTTTCGGGGTCAAGGATGTCACTGAATGAAATTCAGACCAATGAGCAGGACACAGGGAAGCAGAACGGAACAGGTAATCGGTTGGGCTCTCCTGTTGAGGCACAAGAGAGAAGGGAATGTGACCCTAAGGAAATGAGTAAAGAAGGAGTTGAATGGACCAGTAAAGGACGCACATGGAAAAGACCACCGCAAGACAACAACATGGGGTCCTCCGATGAAGAATCACCCACTGAACTGCCACCAAAGGCTCAGACTAGAAAACCCCTACGAAGGGGTTCCAGCATGGAATCAGAAAAGCCTGAAGGGGGACGACGAAAAGGAGAGCTCAGACGTGGGGGTTCAGCTGACAGCGCGTTGCTCCTTCGGATTACACCAGATGATGGGCCTGGAGAAGGAACCCAAGAGGATGGCAGGAGAGTTCTCAAGAAAGCTGTGTCCATGGAATTACCAAGGAGGAGCACAAGTCCAGGAACTGCCAAGCTGAGTCAAGAAGATTATGCTCTTAAACTGGAGCTAATGAGACAACGGTTGCTTCGAGGTGGATCTGTGGACAACAAAATGAGTGGATTGAGAGGTCCTTTACTGGAGACATTGGGGATGGGAGATGAGAAACGTGCATTATCCTCAGATCGCTATTCTCGAAATGTTCGAATTGGCCCACCTCCACTAACTAGAGCAGCATCGAGTGAATCCCCAAGAGAGGATGTTCCTAAACCCAAAATTCTGAGCAAAAGTGCCTCTTTCAGTCAAGGTGATTCTGAACCGATAGCTTTACATAGACGGTCAGGAGCTCCCCTGGAAATTCCTGTGGAAAAGGTAGAAGAGAGAAGGCTTAAAGAGGCTATTTCAATGTCTGCGCTCACTGAGCAAACAAGACTAGACTCCCGTCCAGTGACTCCCAGGGAGCACTCACCAAAACCACCAACTCCAGACTATTTTGTGCAGGATAGCATCATAAAAACAGAAAGTGAGAAATCATTGTTGGAGAAAGAGACCAAGACTGATGACACTATGAGCGAAAAGATGGATGGACTGACCACAGATAGCAATTTTGACGAGAGGTCAAGTACAAGTGGTTTCTCTGAAAAGGACATGAGCATATCAGAAGAACTAATGAATGAATCAGAATATATGAGCCAGAGAGTTCCCACACCACCTCTTGAGGTCCAAAGTTGTAAAGTAGAAGAGAAAATGGAGGAAGAAATAGAGGAAAGGGAACACGGAGAGAAAGAGCGTGTGAAAGAGGAGGAAAAAGGAATTGTAAATATTAAGACAGATGAAGAATATGTACATGTCCCTGAAGAAAGGTTAGAAGAAAATGTGATTATGGATGCTCAATCCTCTGAGAGGATCATAATGTCAAGTCCAGATACAGAGGGACCAACAGATGAAAAACACTTCTCTGAAAATGCTGTGTCAACCCACACGACACCATCACTCCCTGCCCGAGTTGTTCTTCCAGATGGACGGACCTCAGCATATGCTAGTATAATGCAGACCATCATGGTCCCTTCATTTCCACTCAATGACCCACACCTAGGCCCGTCTACACCTGTTGATGTGCCAGATATCTTATCATCCCCCACCAATGTATCTTCTGATTTACCTGGTCCACCCAAAACAAACACCCTGTCAACTACTGAGCACCCAGCTGTATACTCACGAGTAGCATCACCAGAAACGATAACGAAAGAGCCCAGTCCACCCAAGACCATCCAACAGTCCTCTTCCCAACAGCAGCTTTCGACAGGAGCAGACCTTGAAGACATTACCTCTGAAGAGGTCTTTGAGGCACGCTTCAAAAAGCGTGAATCGTCCCTCACAAGAAGCTTCAAATTTCTGTCAAGGTCAAAGAATGAGGACAAACAGCAAACAATAGACTCTACAGAGCCAGGTGAGGAGATATACAGACCTGGGCCAATGGGTGCACCATTGGAAATTGCTCCAAGGAGACTTGAGGAGAAGTCAAAGTCAGTTCAAGACCTTCGTGAAGCTCAAAAGGACCAGGGATTCATGAGAAGACTCTCTATGCGCCTAAAACGAACTCCATCGACAGAGCGCAAAATGGAAATGCCAAAAGAAGAGGAGTCAGCTCCTTCAAGACGCAGGCTTTCTTGGACACTTGGCCGAAGAGGATCACAGGAGAAGAAGGAAGTAGAGATGATGCGTATGGATGGTGGAGGTGATACCTGTACTGAACAAGATGAAAAGGAGCTTAAAAAGCCAAATGAATCACCAGTCTTGGCAATGCGTAGGAAGATTGAGTCAACGGTTGCTGGCATCTCCACCAGAATTCGCAGCTACTCTGAGGAAAGGCGAGCATCAGAGGAAAAAGAGCCAAAAAAGACACCCATTCTCTCCATGCTCCGTCGTGCAACATCAGAGAGCCGTGGAACGAAGGTTACCAGTGTTCCTCAGAACCAGCTGGAGTCTCAGGCCAGAAATGGTGCCTCAACAGAGTCTCTCGACTCCATGTCCAGCCTGAAGTCAGACACATCAAAGGGTAAGAAGAAATAACGTGTCCTTCTTTTACTGCTGCCAGTTCTACTTTCTTGAAACATGTGATGATAGGTTGTACTTTGGACAGGTGTTGAGGTTGAACGTAGATCACGGTGGGATCGATGGGGCTTAACCAGAGGAAGGCGATCCAAGACAGTATCACAACCTGATATACCCACAGCGATCTCTAGGGATAGTTCCCTACCGTCACGCCAGTATTCCAAACTGGCCTCTGGTAAGTCCATCATGAATGTACATGAAAGTGGCTCACACAAAGGTGTGGCTCTGTGGGTAGAGCGGCTGTGGAGTTATCGGATTATTCCTGGTTTGAATCCCATGAGCTCTCGACGAAATGTCTTTGAGTAAGACTCTGAATCCCCATCAGTGTGTATGAGTGAATTACCACCTGGGCACCTATTAAATGTTGCAATCTTTTTCTTCCTTAGTTTAGGCAAACAAAAAGAGATCCACAGTAAACACATTCCTTTGTGGTTGTGTGCTCTACCACAGGCCTACATGTTTCCTCCCATACATAGCAAAGGCTAACTGCACTATCATTGAATAAAGTGGTAAAGTGGTTTTGGAAGTTAGTCAAGGACATGATTGGACTGACTCTCTCTTTTAGATTTCCCTCCAGTATTCCACATCAAACTAAGAGATCATGTCCTGCTGGAGGGGGATCCGGTCACACTCAGCTGTTTGCCAGCAGCCAGCCCCCACCCTCGCATCACTTGGATAAAAGGTAGGACGTTGAAAATACAGAAAGATTACATAACTGATGGCATCACAACTCTTATTGTGTGGTTCAGAGTCCGCTTACATCACATCTGAGCACATGTGGACATCAGTAAATGACCTTGACAACATCAGTACAAAATGAAATGATGGAAGAAAATAGAAAGAACAATATGTCTGTACATGTATGTATGTGTGGGAACGCTGTAAGTAAGTGAGTTCTTACTGAATATTGACTAAAATGATTTAACATCAACGTAAAAGTTCAATTGAACTTGAATCCTCCTCCTCCTCATAACTAAAGCACACAATAAGCAGTATGGCAAATGGATCATTAACCCAGACTGAGGATTTGGGTTCATGTGTATGCTCCTCAGATAAGAAGCCGCTGCAGATTGATGCCAGGATGAACATGATTGCTTGCCCTGATGGCCGACAGCTACTGATGATCATGCAGACCACCAAAAAGGATGCAGGCGTTTATGAATGTGTTGCAACAAACCCGCTGGCCTCTGTGTCCAGTTCTTGTACAATCTCCCTTGCACGTAAGCCCAGTACTATTGGAGAACTTGCAATATACTGTATGTTGTCCATAAATATAATACAGTAATGTCAGAGCCAATGGTTTTATTTTCACAGGTTTGCCCAATCGACCTGGGACACCTGAGATTCCTCAGAAGTACAACAACACGGCCTTAGTGCTGTGGAGACCATCTGACACAATGGCACCCTGCACGTACTCCCTGGAGAGGAGAACTGAAGGTCAGTGCTTACTGACAACGGCCTGTAGGTCCATGTCGGACAAACGACAACAATGTCCACCAAAATCTATAGAAGCTCAACTTGATGCATTGCTAAATGGTGCTGTTAAAGCTAAAGGGAGTATGTATGTTTATGTGCTGGTGTTTGTGCAGTTAAAGCAAACAATAGTCAATAAAAAAATTCAGCAAGAGCACATAAATAAAGTTACTATGGCAACGTGTGGGCACAATGTGAATTGGTGAATTACATAAGGACACAAGAGAACACAGGTACAAGTGAAGTGCTCTGACTAAAAAAACAAACTGAAAGACGTGTAGAGGGTTGACATTACATGTCGCCCCAAAACAAACAAATTCAATATCATGAAGTTCACACCTCTGACAATAACACTGTGTTTTGTTCTCCAGGAGAGACCAACTGGCTGATTGTAGCTACAGGAGTTGCAGACTGTTACTACAACGTGGTTGATTTACCGGCAGGAGGCTCCTTCAGGTTCAGGGTGGCCTGTGTCAATAAAGCCGGTCAAGGCCCTTATAGCAACATCTCTGAAGTAGTTACCTTGACTACCTCTACAGGTATGTTCTGTGCATCAAAGTGCAACTACAATACCCTTTTCTCCAAGAAATGATGTTTTGAAGCTTCACAAGATGTCTGAAACGTCTCTTCCCTCTCTGACTTTGAATTAGAACGTGCTAAATCTAGTGCTACTGTGGTGGTAAAGACAGCTCCCACAACTACACCTCAACCACCAGTGGTGATGATGTCATCCATGAAGGTTCCACCCATGAAACCGACTCCAAGTAAACCAAGTACACCTACCCAACCTGCCCCACCGTCAGCTCCTGCTACACTGGTGCATAAACCTCCATCTCCGATTACCGCTCGACCAGCTGTACAAGTAGATAACAGCCATCCTGCTACAACTTCCCCCTCTGAACAAGCTCCTGTTCAGACCAGCACCAGTGCTCCAGCCACAGCAGGCAAAGCTAAGTCGACAATAAGCATCAGTGTAAGCAAACCACAGCCCAAGCTGACGCCTCCGCCCCTCGTCCCACCGAAACCTCGGAGTCCCATAAATTTAGGCCAATCCATCACTAACAAACCCCCCTCTCCTGTGCTACAACCTCCCACTGTCATCGGGAAACCTATATCATCTCTGCCCATGTATGTGCCAGCGGCGACTGCGCGTGTTACTCCGCCTTCTCAGTCTACTTCCACCCTGACAACCAGCACCCCTTCGGTCACCACTGTGACCATCTCTCCACCTGTGGTGGTGGTCCAGAGCGTGACACCAGTTCTACAGGGAGGGGACAGTCGCATTGTCCCAAGTGGACGAATCACCCCATCAGGACGGGCAACGCCATCCGGGCGCAGGACGCCACTGGGTAAGCCAGGAGAAGGGTCGCTACGGCAGGGTGTTCCCCAGAAGCCTTACACCTTCATGGATGAGAAAGCCAGGTACAAACACCAGCAAAGAAAATCAAATAACTGTTGAGTGAAAAGTTTAGTTATCGAACCGTTCCGTCGTGCACTCATTGATTCACCCAGGGGCCGGTTTGGAGTGATCCGTGAGTGTCGGGAGAACGCCACAGGCAACCTCTTCATGGCCAAGATTGTTCCGTATGAGGCGGACAACAAGCAGACGGTCCTGCAGGAGTACGACATTCTCAAGTCACTTCACCATGACAGGATCATGGCCCTACATGAGGCCTACGTCACACCGCGCTACCTAGTGCTCATCTCTGAGTACTGCAGTGGGAAGGAGCTGCTCCACAGCCTCATAGACAGGTGGAGCCACATGCTTCTTGTGGGACCTTGGTTGCCTGCTTCATCATGATTTGGTTTCCTGCCACACACATTTCAAACTATTCTGAATGTATTTTTACGTCCTGTTTTCACAGGTTCCGTTACTCTGAGGACGATGTTGTGAGCTATGTTGTTCAGATCCTCCAGGGGTTGGACTACCTCCACACCCGACGGATTCTCCATCTGGACATCAAACCGGAGAACGTCATTGTCACCCACATGAACGTCATCAAGATCATTGACTTTGGCAGCGCTCAGACCTTTAATCCTCTGTTCCTCAAGCAGTTCAGCCCCCCTATAGGCACACTGGAGTACATGTGTAAGGGTCCCGTCTATATTACCAGTTTATTACCACCCAGGGTCACACAATCAATCATTTCAATCAACCAATCATGGAAAAATCAAGCATTTGTCCATCTGACTTTCATTCTCCACAGTTTTCTGTTGATATGTGTCAATGTACTGCTGCGACTCTAATGAGACACAGTATGTTCTCCTTCAGGGTTTTAAACCAGAACCAACATGCCAACAACAGTCTGATTTCATTTAATCACAGTAAACACATAAAAGCTACTTTTGTCCTTCCTGCAGCTCCGGAGATGTTGAAAGGGGATGTGGTTGGGCCTCCAGCTGACATCTGGAGTGTGGGTGTGCTAACTTTCATCATGTAAGTGCTGCTGCTCTCCTCACAGCTTCCAGCCAGCAAGTCCTCTGTCGCAGTCATGGTCTTTGTAGGAAATGAGGAGGTTTTTGTGTGATCATATCATTCAGCACCAACCTCCTAATGACTGCCAGACCAGCTGGAACAACACTACACTCCAGTCGATAACCTACTCTACCTACATTTGTGAAACTGGTTGATGTTATCAAACGTCCTCCTGACCTTCCAGGTTGAGCGGCCGGTCGCCTTTCATGGAAACCGATCCCCAGCAGACTGAAAGCAGGATCCAGGCAGCAAAGTTCGACCTTTCTAAACTCTACCAGAACGTGTCCCAAAGTGCCTCTCTGTTTCTCAAAAAGATCCTCTGTAGCTACCCTTGGTAGGTGCAGTCGAACTACATTTTAAACATCTGAGACTCTGTACTTTTGCTCTCAGCTGACACAAATGATGCAACCGTTTCTCTTTTTAGACACATGTTTTGTTTCATTTCCTTTAACATGAAATCTGAATGAAGTCTGAAAACTTCATCCTCTCCGTCTGCTCCTCGACAGGGCCCGGCCGTCCATCAAGGACTGCTTCAATAACTCGTGGCTTCAAGATGCCTACCTGATGCGCCTCCGGAGGCAGACTCTTACCTTTACCACTGCCCGTCTCAAGGAATTCTTAGCTGACCAGCAGCGCCGGCGAGAGGAGGTGGCCACCAAGCACAAAGTTCTTCTGCGGTCCTACCAGAGCTCGCCACAAACCCCAACCAGTCCCACCACACCAAACGTGCCAGCTTTCACTCCAGCACCTGTGACTCAGTGAAAACAAGGCTTCGGACGCCATCTGCATAGCAGCAAAAGTCCAGGCAGCATGATGGTGTGGTCGCTTCAGGTCCGAGCTGGTGAACTCAGACAGACAAAAAAGTAACCAGCAGATGTCGTGATCTACCTGGATTCGGTTGCTCCTCCCAGGTTACATGAATGCCTGAATGCATTTTTATACCACGAACCTCGGAGGCGGGATGTTTCTCTCAATAGTACCTCAAAGTTTGTAACTTTGGATACGTTTTGGATCAACAACTTCCTTTCTTACCGATCACTTGATGCGGATTAGGGGGGCACCAACACCTAAGACTACTTTTGATGTAGTGAACGTTTATGACAATTTTCAGACCGTCCCGGTCCATCTTATATTCAAATGGTTCCTGACCAGCTGAATGAATTCAGTGTTAAATCTTTGATCAAGCTTCACAGAGAATATTTGAGAATATTGTCATTGGTAATGTGAATCTTAACCTTTAGTTCGCGCTGAGTAATTTGTGCTGCAGCCGTCTTCATGCAGTCGTAGCTCCTCTGTGACTGTCAAGTTTGTAGCAGTTTTAGAATGGACCTTATGTCAGAAGGTACAAGGATGGATTTGCCATAAGGGCTATAAAATCAAGAACACTTTAAATACCCCAGATGTTACCAAACAGGATAGTAATGAACGTTTACTTCACAGAAGCAGAATTCGTTCACTCTGAGAACTCTGAATGTACCAAAGGTTTCCCAATTGCGCTGAGTCACCCGATCAGTTCAGTATTCAACAGCGGTGGATGAGTGGATTATTCAACTTTAACAAGTAAACCTGGGTGCCTACCGAGTTTGTCATCCTGACAACTCGAAAAGAAATCGAAAGGCATTTTGAGCACAAGGTTGCTGGGCTTATTCTGACCGACGTCTGATCCTTTATTTGACTTTTATATATTACTGTTTTTGAATGGGATATGTTTTTGTACATAAAGTGGAAAGATATAAAAGGTATAATTCTAGCTCAGTTACATGGATGAAGGGCTGAAAAGTTGAGACCTTCTGGTTCTATCTTTGGATGAAAATAAGAGGAATAAAAAAAAGCAACACAAATATTGTGAACACAACAACAAAAAGTTGAGTCAAATGTAAAGATAATCACAGAATACCTTCTTTAAATAATTTAATATCTAAATATGTGTCAATAAAATGTCTCTGAAACAACTTTAATTGAGACAGAATATCCTCATGTGATTTACGTTTTGATATAAAACACATCTGGACGTTTCTGTCAGTAGCTGACAAACACTGACAAGCTGGTGTGGACGTGGTCGGGACCGGATTACGACGGGTCTGATGATTCAGACAC
>JBBMJM010153965.1:0-10493 GCA_037832705.1 Centriscus cristatus
ACACACACACACACACACGAGCGGTTCACGTGATGGCGGAAGAGCAGCGCCGACTGCTGGCGTCAGGTTCTGGTTGAGCCACGCACCTTTCTGAGCCAGGTCCCAAATCCTCAAGGTCTTATCCCGAGACGAAGATATGAGCGTGAGCGTCCCGTTCTGAGGGAAAACCAGGTCCCTGACGACGCCTTCGTGGCCGTGGAGGTCAAACACAGCAGCACCTGAGCGGGAATCGGAGGTCGTCTGGGTGAACGGACTCTGAACGGCGCCCCAGCGAGACAGACAACTCACCTGTTAAAACGTTCCAGATCTTGATGACTCCGTTTTCCAGGCCCGTGGCGAGAAGCAGAGAGCTGCAGCCTCTGGAGGACGTCTTACCTCGACCGGAGGGGGCTGACTTTGGAGGTCTGGGCCCGAAAGCCAGCCCCCAAACTGGGTGGCCACAGCTGAAGCTCTTGTCTCCTCGGTCGGTGTCTCCACTCTGATTGTCCCTGAGGGTTCAAAATGCTCCATGACAAAAGTTCTCGACCGTCCCTCGTGCAGACCACCCCACCCCCACCCCCGTCTTCTTTGGCATTGTGACAAGAATACATCAATTGTATACGACTCAACGCGCCACAGTTCGTACTCCAGGCCTATAGGTGGCGCTTGAAACGGAGAAGAACCTTCGGTGAAACTAAAATGATGCGACGTTTGTCCATCGTTGAGTAATCTGTAGAGTAATCTGTTGCCGTAGTAACCCTAATAGATCTTCTGCAGCACCATTGTTGTTATTATGAGACGGGGGGGGGGCATAAGTACAAGTACAAGACACAATGAAACTTCACATGTTGCTGTAAACTACGTCTTCATCCATGTATTTATTTGCCTTTGACTGCCTGTTTGCTCTGGAATCAAAGAACCACTTCCTCTCATTGTTCTTCGCATCCGCCGCCGAACCAATCACTCAGATTTCTTATCGATGCTGGTAGGTGTTTGTTTGCAGCAACAGGATGATTCACCCCTCCTAAGGTGCAACAATGACGCCTGTTTCTGGGGAGAACTTTGGTAACAGGTAAAGCCATGGTTGAAATCTGAGATGCTATGTAATTTAATTTATTTTAGATGTAGAATACTTCAAATCCATAATTTGGAGTCATTTTCAGTATGCTTATTTCTTATTTTGAGAGACTAAATTAATGCTTTTGACAAAGTTCAATTTTGTTTTCAGAATCACAATCACGTTATTAAACCTGGAGAAATATTGGTTTGTTACAGCAGCCAGAAAAAGTAGAATATAGAGCAGTTACCAAAGGGACATAATTAAAATTAGTTGAACATTTCAATTATATTCATGTTTAATGTACAACTAAGATATACAAATAAGAATAAATATGTGCAGCTATAGGCACAATTTGGAGTAAATATTTACCTACATACCCTGAGACATACTTTGAGGGACTAGCTCGCTGTTCTGATAATGTTGAGCAGTATTTTAGCATTAAAATGTGCTGTTTGTAATCATCCTGTCGGTGTAAATGATCTTCCATAGGGTAATTCTCTGCGCGTGTGTGAGCCTGTGCTCCAGCTGCCCCTGAACGCATCATCACAGTGCAGGCTCGTCACCGTACTGGGAGTCCAGAGGCCAGGCGACGACCCACACGATCCCGTGGCCCATCGACCAGGCGAACCAGGCTCCGTCCGGGGAGAAGTCCACGCTCCAGGTCTCACAGCCCGCTCGGCCCTCCAGGGACGGAGGGCGCCTGGTCTTCAGCTCCAGGATGAGAGCCGGGTCGGACGCTGAGTGGTGGATGGGGGGGGTGGGGAGCAGAGGCAGAGCAGAGGGCACGGTGAGCGTCGGTCGTGTCCCCCGGAGGGTTCCCGGTCCCTGGTAACCGAGCGTTGAGCTGACAACAACAACAAGAAGCGGAGGTGAACGTACCTGCCTGGAGCGCCTCGCGGGGCTCCGTGGAGCACATCGCCGTTCTTCGATTAATCACCAGCTGACCGAATTCGTCCGTCTGGTTCGATTCAGCCCCATGTTAACCCCAAACCCCCGCCGAGCTGCTTCCTACGCCCGGAGGCAGACGCCTCTGTCCCGTGGCGTTGTGTTTGGAATGTGTGATAAACAGAATGTTCCGCCGATTTCCGGAAGTCTGACTCACCCGTGTTCTATTGGCCCCGACGCCGTCACGTTCCCGTGCATTACGTAATCGGCGAAGCCACGCCCCCTCCAGTTCTGACCGACCGGGTCGGTCCCACGATAAAAACGTGTTTGACACGATTTAACCCTAAATGAGTCACATTCTTTCTGCTCTAAAAAAACATCTCAAGCACGTTTTTCAGATTCCCCAACAATAAACGTCACACACTGATATGAACTTTGAACCTGCAGCTGCTCGGTTGATTTTCACCTTGTGGGTCAAATGAAAGTCGTCCAATACGTTCGGTTAAAAAATGGACCCGATCCAGACATGTCGGGACGTCCCCCGGTCAGGTGTTGAGTCATGGAACTTCACCCATGAGTAAAGAGAAGTTTCACCAAGGAAACTACAAATGGACTCATGAGGTAATGAGGCAGTGACATCAGGTACAGGACAGTTACACAGACTGTGGAAAATTACATGTTAAAATGAATATTATATTAAAAAATATAATATGTGGGATGAATATAAAATGCTTAAAAAATAAACAATGGCTCACTGTTTCAAAAATTTCAATTTAAATATATGAAAAAAACCCGTTAGGATTTAATGTATATTAATTATTAACAAGTATAATGAATTGGATTATTTCCTGAACTCCAATCAGTACCTGTCCGTTCCAAATCCCAGATATTGTCAGACATTCTAGGATCAAATAACGACCAAGAATAAGACGATATTTGCTGTTTTGGTTTGAAGGACTTATAATTTATTGCTGCAGATGAAGTAAGAAAACACCTGGTTTCACTGAACAGGTGTCACAAGGAACCAATCACTTCTTCACTGGTTCCACTGGAGCCGTGTTCTCACCTGGAGTCACAGCTCCTCTGTGTGTGTGTGTGTGTGTGTGTGTGTGTGTGTGTGTGACACAGCAGGGTGGAGACGTGTAGTTTTTTCCCCTCACATGTTACAGACGACTGCCGCTCCTCACACCGAAGAACAATCACATTTTCTTCAGACATCACTGACTACATGGAGACGTGACAGCAACATTTTAAAAACACGGTTCAAAAAAACCAAAGAAATTACAAACACCCTATTTTAAAAAGAACAAATCCACCAATTCACATTCTCATTCAGAGTAAATGTTTCCTGAACATAAAAGGCTCAAACCACACGATACCTAAATTGTTACGAGCGCTGGCGGCTCGTCCGTCTTTGTCGCGTCCTCCTGCTGCCGTGCGCCGGCGCCGGACGCCTCGGCTTCCTCGTGGCCGCCTGCTGGACGGAGACATTCTGCCGTTACAGGGGGGTTCGCAGGTCCCTCACGGGACGACCGGCGGGATGACACCTTACTGGAAGGAATGCGGTGGATCTGGACGAGCGTCGTGGGGCGCTCCTCCGTCAGCGGGGGCAGCCGCGGCACCACGTCCGGGAAGAACTGCTCGTCGTCCGAGTCGAAAAGACTCAGCACGTCCCCTCTGTCGTCGTCCGTTTGTCTGGAGGCCGAGAACGGGGGGGCGGGGGGAGGGTCGAAGCACAGGGGGTCAAACAGTGGAATGAACACCGAGATGATTCGTCACGGTGTTTGGATTGACCGCGTCGACCACAAATGCACCTGGACAAAACAGATACTGGGTAGATACTCACCCCAAGCCCCCCCCTGCAACACAGACACGGGGGTCAGTGAGTATTACGTTGACGAGTTGATGCTTTGTGAGAACGTAACCGGTAGTTACCCAGACAGATCCGGTGGCGGCTGGAGTAAACCGTTTTGGCCGCGATGGCGGCCGATCCCACAACCAGCGCCGCTATGAAGACGCCGATGATGGCTCCGGCGTACGAGGACGAGGCTGTCGACACACAAACAACGGTCGGAGCATGCGAGGCAGAAAGTGGGCGGAGCAGCAGGTTCCCCGGCATTCCGGGAGGCGCCGGTCACACCTGCACCGACTGGTCCGGCCCGTCGGCGAACGTGCTGCCACTCACGTTTGACGGTGACGTACACCTCCAGCTCGCGGACACCCAGCGGGTTTTCACTGCGGCAGAAGTAGACGCCCTCGTCGTCCTTGCTGACGTTGCGGATGGTCAACCGGAGGACGGGACCTTCCTCTGAGATGACGTACTTCGACCCCGGCGTGATTTCCTCCTGCTCAAGCCCTTTCCTCCACGTGGTGTTTGCAGGGGGGGCCGACGTGGCCTCGGTGCAGGTCAGGGTGGTGCTGGTGGTCTCCAGGGCCGTGACCATCGGCTCGCCTTCAGGATAGGGGGCCTCTGAGCAGACCATAAAACGGACACATCAAACCGTCTTTCCTGCAAAGAGTCTCTAGGGGGCGCTTACGCTCCAATCCACTGCGCTGAAAACAATTGAGTTTCCGCAGCTTCTCAAGTTGGAACGTTCATAAAAGATTCAGCAGCAACCACACACACTCACGGAGGATAAAGGAACAGGACATCTGCTTGTCCGGAGGAATCATCAGGTGCAGCGCCTGGCACCTCAACGTCTGCCCGCTGGACAGCAGCGAGCGGTTCATGGTCACCGTCAGGCTCTCCGTCAGGTTCGACGCATACACCGTCTCCGTGCCACTGACGACGTCGTCCTCGTCTCCCCCGCCGTCGACCCAGCGTAACGTCGGGGAGGGATACGCCCCGAACCAGGTGCAGATGAAGTGGAAGTGGGAGGGGTCCTCTGCAGGCGCCCACATACACTCTGGGTGACGTTCTGGGAAGTCTGAACATGACAAAAACACCCAGCAACACATCATCATCATCATCGTCGTCGTCGTACATGAAAGTGTGTAGTGAAACCGAATGTTCCAGAAAGTGTTGAAAAAAGAGAAAACCTTTATATTTAGTGCCTTACAGTACACCAGCAGCTCCGTGCTCCTGTTGACGGCCTGACCCGACAGCGGGTTGGACGCCATGCAGCTGTAGACGCCCTGATCGCTGGGCTGGATGTTCTCCCGCCTGAAAACCAGCCACGAGTCGGCGGTGGTGGAAACCAGCGAGTCGTTTGCGGACGAGGCTCCTCTGAAGGCCCAGGTCAGCTGCTGCGAGGGGTGGGAGGAGCCGGAGCAGTTGAAGTTGACGGTCCAGCTCCGGTAGGCGAACAGCGTCCCGTTGGGGAGGACGTTGGTGGGACTGATGGACATCGTTAGGTTTTCCGGACCGCCTGAAAGACGCCAGTGAGTTCAGTGAATGAGCTGTTTGGCAGGTTGCTATGGAAACGCTGAAGTCCTGGGAAGAAGTGGAAACACGCCTCAACATTTCACTGTCACGTTATTAGGAACACGTGAAATGGACTACAACAGCTTTGGGGTTTCTATTTCCACGTTTATGTCAGTTCTAACTGACACAAATAATTGATGAGTGTGTGTGTGTGTGTGAGAGAGGTGTGCGTCACTTACTGGCAACTTGCAACAGGACACGTGACCTCCAGGTGACGGTGCCAAGCAGTCTGGCGGTGCACAGGTAGGCGCCCGCATCTCCAGGTGTCACTTCCCGGATGTTCAGACTCCCGTCCTGCAGCACTGACACGCGCTGTCCGGCGGTAGAAGGAGTCGGCGCGTCTCGCGCCGCTGTACGGCCGCCACGCGCCACCTCGTGTCCATCTTTTTCCCACGTCGTAACCGACGTGACGTTAACGCCCGTGACGTTAACGACCGTGGAACAGGGAAGGCGGGCGATGTCTCCAGCCACGGCCGTAACAGTCGTTTCCGTCGCGTCATCGCCGGAAACTTCCAACACGAACGATACGAAGAATGACAAGTGTGTAAAACGGGTTCGGAGACTCACCTGGAAACACTCACCTGTCGAGTAGAAACACAGAAGCGCCACAGCTGCGACCGTCCTCATCGTAGCCATCCTCCAGGCGTCATTTCCCGGTTGGAACCCGTCGGACTCGTTCACCTGTGCGCGTCCGCAGCGGACGTCCGTCCGCCCATTACGACCAGCCAACAGACGAGCAGACCCGCTGATGCACGTTTGACGCTTTGTTTACTGGAACATCCGCAAACTTGGGTCTGGAACAAACTCCACCCTGACCTCACCTTTTTAAAGGCACAGAGACCTCATATCTCAAGATGTGAACATGGCGGCGGACAAACTGTTGACAAAATAATAAAAACAGCTGTTCCAAGTTTTCAAGAGACTAAAGGGACCAGTCTAATTTCGCTCATAGATGGCTTCCGGTTTAGGTAAAGTATAATTTGAATCACTAACAGACATGATATAATGATTGACAGGTTAATTCGTAGGCAACTTTTTTTTAACGTGGCGTTGAAGCGACAGCGCCCTCCGGTGGCCGCCTGCTCCAAGAACGCTATGCGACGTTCAAGTGTTGTTGGATAATTGAACACTTTACTGAGGGAAACAACAATATTTATGGATGAAGTCTGCTGTACGATTATTATAATGCAAACACGAAAATAAAAATGGCGTTGTAGTTGCCCTGGTTAATTTCTGTCAACTTTGTTTCTAATGGGCATATTTGTTTTTCCACGCAGATATTTTATTTCCAATATTTTGCACTGGTCACGAATGGAGCACTGTTAGCCCGGTGTGTGACTGAGTGCAAGTGGCGTCTCCTGCGCACATCGGTATCATTCAGCTAAAATGCCCGTAGATTTGAGCCAGTGGACCGGACCTCTTGCCCTGCAGGAGGTTGAGGATAAGCCTGCTAAGCCGTTAACTGTTAAATACGGCTCTGTGGAAATCGACGAGCTCGGTAAAGTGCTCACGCCAACACAGGTCAGTGCGTTTGAGTTGACTAGCCGAGTTAGCTAAACAGCTAACTTGCCGTTAGCTACCAGAGCTACCCTACAAACTTACGACGCATTTTGTAAATTAACTTTGTCTCTTCTACCCTGTTACACACTGCTCCTGGCGTCTGTGTTAGTAGAATGACTCTTTATAGGAGTGAAAGTTGAACTTTAAACTCTATCAACCCAGACGTTGACGCTCGTGTGATGATGACCCGCAGGTGCAGAATCGACCCACCTGCCTCGAGTGGGAGGGATGTGACCCCAGTAAACTGTACACTTTGGCCCTGACTGACCCAGATGCTCCCAGCAGGAAAGACCCCAAATTCAGGTGAGAAGACTTGCCTGCTCGAAATAGCCTGTTTATTGAGAGATTATGTGACAAAGTACTGTGATTACAATTGCTGAACAGTAACTGTACATGTTTAAAATCCTCTTTATTTGCACAAAAACGCCGTCATTTGCATGTAGTATGTGGCATTGTTTGCAGTTGTAACATCTTATCTGTGTTTCCCTCAAGGGAGTGGCACCACTTTCTGGTGGTCAACATGAAGGGGAATGATGTGTCATCTGGTCAGGTCATGTCAGACTATGTGGGCTCTGGTCCTCCAAAGGGCACAGGTAGGATGTGGAGACCAAGTTTGAACCATCCACTTTGACCAACCAAAAGACTTCTTAAAGCTCAAGCTGTGTTTATGTGGATGCTTTTGGCCGTTCAGAGAAGTGCGTGTTGTCACCTAATGCCGTCTCCTTAGGTCTCCACAGGTACGTGTGGCTGGTGTACGAGCAACCAGGAACTCTGTCCTGCACAGAGACGGTCCTCACCAACCGCTCTGGAGACGGCCGCGGAAAGTTCAAGATCCAGAGCTTCAGGCAGAAGTACAACCTGGGAGCACCGGTGGCCGGGACCTGTTACCAGGCGGAGTGGGATGATTACGTCCCCAAACTGTACGAGCAGCTGGCTGGAAAATGAAAGCGAAGCCCCCAACTTGGTTCTGCACTAGGAATCCCACAGAGTCCTCCTGTGTTCTGTAGGAAATCCCTTTCTTTCATCAAACCCCAGCATTAACAAGGCACTTGTTTGTGTGCCACTGATCAGTCTCTTGGTTATCCAGAAAATACCAACTGCTCAGTGTCAGCTGCACAATAAATTTAGTTTTCTTTCCAGCAAATCATGACCTTCACTTCTTGATTTTATACTTTGATCAGCTGCTTTGCATGTAGTCCTACAACCTTTGATACAAGTGTCAAACTGTCCAGAGTTTGTGTCTCTAAAGACAAATGGAGACGTGTAGATTGAAGAATTAAAATTCCAACTTGCTTCTGAGTGAAACAATAACTTTAATAATTGTTTAATCCAACTGACATTTAGTTACCTTTTATACCCGTCAGTAGGACAATATTTGACTACCGGTATTTTGTTTGTCATTGGAAGAGTCTTCCAGCGTTTCGTTGCTCTGGGCCTCTTCAGTAGTTCTGAATACTCTGATTTAGTAAAACATTTTTCATGCACATTGATCTTTTTAAAGTCTTCAGTTGCCAGGTTTGAACCCTGATAACCTTTATTATTATAATCATCAGGCCTGAAAGCACCACTCTAACTGGGTTTGGTAATCTCATCTGACTTTATAAGGAATTTGATGCAGAACACGTGTGTGATGAGCACTTTATTTACAAATATAATTAAAAGCTCTGACAGATTCATGCTTCTTTTAACCTGGAAAAAAAAAAAATTAAAGTGCATGCAATAAAGCATCATACTGTTCTGGTTTATAAGAAAATACACAGCTCGAGTTGCGGTTACAGAAAAAGAACAACAACAACAACAAAAAAAAAGGAAATCCCATTGACTGAACCTGAAATACTCATCTGAGGACGGGGCAGGAAAAGAAGCGCTTTAAGTCTTTAAATTTGAGTAACAGTTAAAATGCAATATGAAAATAAGTAAAAGCTCTCCATAAATCCTTCTGTACACAAAGTACAAGCGCCCCCTCCCCCCTCCCCGCCCCCACATGAAGCCCTTTGTGCTAGCTGGGAGTTCATGTGTCACATGGATTATTATTCACATTGGCTGCCAGAGCAGAGAAATCAGTACGATATCGAGTACCATAATTGATCATCGCCCACCGCTCAGTAATCAAACGTACATCGTGATATTTGCTCCTCAAACGATTCAAACGTGTCCTAAAAATGTCCCGATGCATAAACACCAGAAAGAGTTCAGAGGCGAGCAGCTGCGGAAAACTCGCCGGTTTGATTTCCACAAAATTTGTGCTGCACCGTATGAGACAGACGCTAAACGGGATACTTCGTCACCTCTAAAAAAAAAGACCCTCGCCGATCGCCCACCCCCCTTTGTCCACGTCGTCACACCTAAAGTGTCATCATCGCACAAGAAACAAACACTGTGACTATGTTATTATTCTTACAAAAACGTGACGACTACAGGAGGTTATCCAGCATTTTTTTTGTCATCTTGTGACATCGCGAGAGGCAAGGGAGGGAGGAGGAGGTCAAAGTGGGTTAGGAAGTGTGTGTGTGTGTGTGTGTGGGGGGGGGTGGCACTGAAACCTGCCATCGACTCCGCCCAAATCACCGGAGGCTGATTCTGGAGCCGTTTTTTTTTTTATGCATCTGTTTGCAAACGGCAGCACCTGTCAGGTGAGTTCAGGTCAAACGAGAGGAGGGTTGTTTGGGGCAGGCCGGACGCCAGTGGGGTTGGGGGGGTTTGGGTGGGTTGAGGTGAGGTCATTAAGCAGAAGACCCAGCGACCTCTCATCTGTAGTCGTCCTTGGGAAAGTCCAGGATGCCCAGGTTGCCGAAGCCCAGCCGCATGCTCTCCATGTCAAAGCTGTCAATCTCCCGCTCCTGGCGCTCCAGCAGGTGCTTGATCCGCTCGCTGCGCTCCTTCTGAAGGGAAACCTGCTCCTCTTCGATCTGAGGGACAGACGGAGCAGCTCTCACACGGTGTGAAGCAGATGAAACACACGACGAGCTGTGTAAATGTGTAAAAAATACCGAACCAGCAGGTGATGTATCCCATGCAGCTCAGGCACTGGTCTGGAGTCTGTCGGTCACATGATCTCAGAGTTCATGAGAAATGAATGGGGTTTTGGATCCATTGGGATGAATGGGGCCAGATTTTTTTTTAAAAGCAATAAATACAAAACCAAAGACAAGGACAACCGGTTACTGAAGGCTGAGATCAGCCATGTTGCTGTCATTACGGTAATCCCATCCATACTGTTGCCAGAAGCTGGCGAGTCATTACCGTAATGACAGCTACTTGGCTGTGAAGTGCGACTTCTCAACCTCCAGGAATCATTTGACACTTTCTGGTTGCATAACTACGGTAATGGCTCGCGAAGACAAACGTACCAGCAGCGATACCTCTGATGTAAAAGGGTTCATAGGAACATGAGTCTGCTGTGATCGGTGACACCAACACGTGTGAAAAGAGGAAGTATGGACTCGTGTCGATGTGTGCTCCTCTCTGGATGCTTCACGTCCAGACAGACACCGACACTGCTGCAGGTCACTGTGTGGATGTTGTATCCTCATGCACTATGCAGTGGTACGCACGAACATTGTCTGTGTGTGTGTGTGTGTGTGT
>JBBMJM010153995.1:0-10493 GCA_037832705.1 Centriscus cristatus
GACATTGACATTAATGAACATGTCCTGTTATCTACATGTTCCACACCTGTCATGGTAAAAAATATCCACTGTTGTATAGCTGAAATTTGAAGTGTTTATTTGCAACCATCCTCCCTGTGTTGTGATCAGTTCAAGAAAATATATGTTCATGACCTGTAAGTGAATATTACTACTTTTATTATTCTGCTGTTCACAACCGACCTGCACATTTGAAGTTACATTTTTCTCCCACTTCCAGCTATTTTCAGCTTTCAAGCTATGATTGCTTTCCTAACAACAGACAGCAGTAAGACTTTTGGCTTTCATTTTTACTTGTGTCACATATATGCTTTCCAGTCTGGATGCTTTATCTTTGACAGTATTATGAAGGATTAATGAATTAATACTTTTTTTTAATCAGATAGCACATGAAGAAGTGGGAGGAACACAGACGTTGGAGGCGCCTCCCTCAGACCTACCATCCATGGAAGAGCAACACACGGCGCAGAATAAGCAGGGAAGCATGACCAATAACCCTTCCTCAGGTTCTTCTCCCACCATCATGTCTTCAACTCCAACAATAAGACCTAGTTTTGGTAGCGGGGCCATGCTCGAAGACAAGGCTGTCTCAGTGGCGAGTAATAAGTACAGCTCATCTCTCTCGTCACCTGCTGAAGCCAGTCCCGCAAAATCTGCTGCAGCATCACCTACGACTGTTCTAACATGCCCAGCTTCATCACAGATAGCATCCGCCTCAGATACTTTAACATACACTGGGACAAGCAATGACAGCCTGTCAGAATTTCTGGCGTTTCCAACATTTGGAGGATCAGACCAAGATACAGACTTGCCTGCTGTGCTGACCTTTAAAGGAGTCACAGTCACTCTGGAGAATGACCGTGTGTGGAAGCAGTTTCACAGTTGTGGAACAGAGATGATTCTCACTAAACCAGGCCGACGGATGTTCCCGTACTGTCGATATCGCATCTCTGGTCTGGATCCAGATCGACTGTACAGCCTGGTGCTGTCATTTGTTCCAGCAGACCAGCACAGGTACCGCTGGAGCTCACTGAAATGGGAGGTCAGTGGGCCAGCAGAAAACCACAGCCAGTATTTGATTCGAGCATTTGCCCATCGTACCTCACCCTTACGTGGGTCGATGTGGATGGATGGGGTCGTGTGTTTCTTCAGACTTAAGCTGACAAACAATCCTGATGACCCGAATGGCCATATAGTCTTACACTCCATGCACCGTTACATTCCCAGACTGCATGTGATTCCTGCCCTTAATTGTACTGCACCCACACCCGACCCTTCTTTTCTTATGGGACAAGAAAGTATGACTTTTACTTTTCCACAAACTGAGTTCATGGCTGTAACCACCTACCATAACTTTCGGATTACCCAGCTAAAAATCTGTCATAACCCATTTGCGAGCAGCTTTAGAGAGGATGGGAACAGCCGCCCCCGCAAATTCCCAACAGGTGCATCGAAACATGTTGAAGAACACAGTAAATGCAGAGCGGAGGAAGTGGAGCTGAGGTGAGTTCAAAACGTTTTTTGGGCCTTAACGTGTAGTTTCCTTCACTCTCATGCATCTCCCTGAACATACTATCATCATTTAATTTACATCTAGTGAGTGACTACATCTGGCTCTGGTAAACAAATTATTATGCACACATCTGGTGAGTTTGTATTGCATCATTGGTGTTCATGACCGTGTTTATTTTTTAAGATACCTGATCAGGTTGAACTTTCTCTAAAAAACGTCTTGTAAAAATGACCATAATGTAAGTGTTACATTTCCAGATGTATTTATTATACAATGAATGTAGCTTATGTTAGTTTAACAGCTACAATAGGCAAGTGAAATGTCCACCTTCAAAATTAACAGTTATTCTTTTGATATATTTTAATATGACACGAGAAGGGAATTGCTGTTGTATCGAGTCACTTATCTGCACTAGGCAGCAGACAAAGTGCTAAAGCAAGTCACTTTTGCGCTGGTATTCAATACAAAAACATGACCCTGAGTGCAATATTGCTTTTATACAGTTCTACAACTGCATTTTACTCTGTAACACTGAGCGAAAACACATCATGATTTGTGTACTTAATGATTTATTTATGAATTCTGTGTCAGTATCAGCAACAAGACTGTTACTAAGCAATGCAGCAAAAGACACAGAACCGCAAGTGGGTTCTTGGAGACTTGAGTAGGATCTGACTATTAATTTCAAGGTACAGCGCAACGGATACTGTATCAACAAGTTCACAAGCAGCTCAGTCTTCCTCAACTGAATTTCATATTTACAATTAACAGGGAAGATGAAGTCATAACTTAGTAATTATTTTTCATTCTCGCGTGGGCCTGATATTACATTCTCGCTAAGTTTGTAGCTCCAAAGGTAAAAGCCATTGATGTTTGATTGACAGCCATCACATAGTTATGAGGAAGAGTGATAGCATTAGTTAAAAGTCCACATGTGCTCACATTGAATAACAATACTTATAGAACATATCTTGTCCAATCTGATTACTTGGTCAGTTATATGTACAGCACATTACCTAAACACTCCTTTTCCATCTGGCAGCAACACACAGGATGCTACTTCTCCACTCATAAACGTGCAAAAGAACAGACTAGTCCTGCTGCCCATCATGTTTAACCCCACCAGCAAAGATGAACAGTTTGCCCGAAACCCAAGAGGCGAACATGCCCCTGGCGAGCTTGTGCTTGTCCAAAAACAAGAAAGTGTGGAAACCAAGGAAGAAGACCGTAACAATGGTGCACCCCATGCCAAACAGCAGTGCATCTCAGAAACCCTTGATGAAACATGCATGACCCCTACATCATCGTCATCCCTCCTGACGTCATCGCCTGGCCATGACAGAAGAAAGACAACAATAAAGAGACAATGGGTGGGAGAGCGGAAAGCTGCAGCTGCTTCCCTTACTATAGATCACAACCCATCAGCGGCGGTTGCTGTGAAACCAGAACTAGATGATGTAGAAGGCCTGCTGTTTGCATCATTTGGCTCAAAGGTAGGCCTCAATTTTTTCACTCTTTCTAATTCCACTGACTTATTAGATAAAGAAAGTGGATTTAAAACAATTAGGCAGAACATGTCCATGTTGCTTGATAACCAGCTACTATGGCTAACTTGCAGTTCAGTGTCAGTCTTCTGTCTTAAACTGCCTGATGATACTGATTTTGTTTGTGTGTGTGTGTCTTAAGTGCAACTGACTCTTTTGTCACAGAAAGCTCTCGAGGTTCATGTCAAGGACAAGCCTGCCAGTATCCATTCACCACCTTTAGCAACATCTCCAGTGTCACTAATGACTCCAATGCAGTTGGAAGAAACAGGTCAGAAATCCTGAGATGTTTCTATTCGAAACATAACAAGCATGTGAAAAAAAAGGTAAATGTAACTTGTATTGGATTTTCACCCAGTTTGATTTAAATCACAGCAGAAAGTAAAACAGTGAATCCAGAGACAGATGAAGAGAAGATATGTCGCTTGGAGGCTGCCTTGCTGTCGGACCTCAAACTTTTCAAACACAGACAGGTCATCCACTCTGTGCTGCAGGAAGGTCAGTTGACAAATATTAACGCTGTCTTTCTGCATCCAACTAGTGAATAGAACCAAAACAATGTAATTTCCCCCTTTTTTCTGGTTTTGTTTTTTAGTGGGCATGAAGTTGAGTTCTCTTGACACCTCTCAGTTCATCGACCTGCAGTATCTGGGGGTTTGTCTGCCTCTTCCTCCACCAAATATACCAGATCAAGGCAGTGATGCTATGACAATGTGTTCTGGCGGTAAGTTGGACCAACCTTTTTTACTTGTGTGTGCTTGTTGATATTTACATTTTTTACTGGGTTGCTCCTGCCAGCAGGAAGGGCTGGGATACAATGTTCATTCATGAACCCTGGTAATGACACTGTCTTTGTAATAATGTGTATAATGCGTAATAGCACTGTGTTCTTACTGTCCTATTTAATGCTGATACACTTTTACACTCACAGATGAGACCTTACCTTTCATCTCCCGGACTGGAAAGACGAGCGACATGACAAAGATTAAGGGATGGAAAGACAAGTTTATTAAAAAATTATCAGCGTCTTCTAAGAGCGATGGTGAGACCAATTCATCTTGCAGACTGTCTCATCATTGTCATGTGTAGAATATCATTTGTCCTTATAATTTCGTATTGATTAAATAATCATATTTATTCACTTCAACAGGATCACAGAAGAATTTGTCTGCCTTCTGCAGCAACATGTTGGATGAGTACTTGGAAACTGAAGCTCAGCAAATCACTGAGCGTGCTGCTACCTTTTTTACCACCGCTGAGGGCTCTGTGACCTATCAGCTGCCTGCTAGAAGCTCCAGCTACATAAAAACCCTGGACAGTGCACTGCAGCATAGAGATGCTGCCTCCAAAACTCCTGTACAGGCCATTAGGCCTGGTCCCCTCTCCCAGAAACCCAGACCTTCCTCTGCTGATAGCACACCGGTTCCTCCGCTCACCAGGTCCTCAAGTCCAGTTCAGTCTGATCAGCGGTCCACTCGTTCACCCCCACCACCTGAACCTGCGCCAGACATGAGCATTATGACACAGAGGTAGGGATGTGTCTGTAATACATTTTATTTCATTCAAGTTAATGTGGGAAGAGTTTTGGGTGCTTGGTCTTCAGTGTGGGAGGAGGCTGCAGTTTAAGCTCTTACAGCAACATTTAAACCACCATGAGAGACTAGTATAAAATGTCGATCTGTGACTTACATGGTATTACTGATTTATATTGAACTCTGAGACTTGTAATTGAGCCATTGGAATGGAACACCTCCTTTGTTGTCTCTTCAGAATCTCTACCGACCTATCAGTGGTGAGCCAAGTGGTGACAAACAAACCCACAGAATATACTAAGTCCCGGCTCAAACTGTTGAGGATGGAGAATGAGGCAGTCAACCAGGGTTTGAATAGAGGACATCTGACTCCAGACAGGATGTCAGTTGCTCTGTCTGTACTGCTGTCAAAAGAGGTACATCACATGCTTGTATATAGCATGAAGCAAACGCACACATCGTTATAGGTTGACATTGTTATAATGATGTGTTCCCCGTCATTTGTTTTGATCAGGTGCCGCACAGTCAGGCTCTGAATGAACCTGAGTATCCACTGCTCAGCACCAGAACTCCTGCATGTGGCCAGGAGTTCTGCAGACTGGGGTGTGTGTGCTCTAGTCTCAATACGACAAACAGACATTCTTTCCACTGCCGGCGGCCTGAGTGTATGTTTGGTTGTATGTGCATCAAGCAGAAGATTGCCAAGCAGCTGAGGTTCCAGGGGACACACCAACAGCTTTACTGTAAGAGGATCAATTGACTATATACTGGTGCATGGATGTATACTTATTGTTGTCGGTTTACCCAGGGCACACAAACCTCCACCAAAGTGGATTTTAATTTTACAAAATTAAGGCCGCAACAAGGAGTTTAGTCTAAGACTAGATAAACCAGTTTACAAGCAGACCTGAAGAGATAATGTATTTTCTTAGTCAGTTCACAAGTTTGTAGAATTATTACTCAAGCTTTCTGTTGTAAAGTGTACACAGCAAGACATTGTTGTATGTATGTTGGTGTCTAAACAAAGGACATTATGTATCCTACATTTAAGAGGCTAGAGTACAGAGGTTGTGGTTTTGTTAATTTATAGCAATGTGTAAAACACATCTTAAACACAATTACATGTTTGCCTGACAGTTTCATTGATGTGCATTCCTGTCTCCCCAGCAAAGACTAGCATGGGTCACAATCGCTCCAGTTTCTCTAAACTGTGGAATCCCAATATTCTTGATGTGGATGCGGAGCCAGTCTATATCCCTAACAATCAATCACTGTCTGTAAAGGAGCCATGTCGTGGCAATTCATCTCAACTGATGGAAGAGGTAAAAACAGCTCTCAGGTTTTCTCACCCCTGTCCACATGTGTTGTATGAGAAAACTTTGCCCACGATAAAAACATATTTGCAGATTCGAGAAGAGGATAAGGGCCCAGTGTATCGATACTTTGAGAGCATGATGACGTGTGCACGAGTAAGAGAGTTCAATAGCAAGCCTCCTGCTGTCATCGATCCAAGCATCCTACAGCCTTCCGCATCTATAGCCCCTGCAAAGACGATGGTGGCGCCAAAGACACCGATGGCAATGATGCAACTGAGAGAGTTCAAAAACAAGGCTCCGCCTGTCGTTGAGTCAAAGATCCTTGAGTCTTCTGCGCATATTGCCCCTGCAAAGGTGGTGGGGACAGGAGATGACCTGCCAAAGAAATACTACAGGACTTTGGTGACTGAAAGAGATGGTAAGCTGTGACAAACACGAAATCCTTTGATTTCTATTTTGTACTCTTGCTAATTTCTAATTTCCAAACAGATGATGGCACATCAAATAAAACATCCATCAAGAAGCAGATTGAAATCCAGTCGTCATGTCATTGGGACAAAGATCGCAAAATGGTCCTGGAGAATTTATTTCGACGCTTGAGCAATGACCGATTATCTAAGCGCTTTCGCATAGGGCCATATCGTTTCCGCCTGGTCACAAGGATCCTCATGCGGAAACCCAGTGGCTCCTCTGTCACCTACAGGGTACGTAGGGTACACTTTTAATGCATGCTGGAATCACAGAAATATTCTGTGATATTTGAGCCTTTGCTCTAATGTGCTCTTCCAGGTGAACATCAGCAAACCAACCAACAGTGAAGAGGAGGAGGATTCCGATACCAGCGGCGACAATAAGGGGATTCTAAGCTTTCCCAGGGATATGGAGGAGGAGGAGGAGGAGGATGAGGAGAAGAAGAAGAAGAAAAGGAGGAAGAATGTGATCGGAGTCACACCCTTTCTGAGTAGATTGTTACCTGTTGGTGTACTAGAAGCCAAAAAGAAATGGGCGGGTCACCTAGCAATTGGACTCATACAGGTCAGGGTCAAAGAAGCAGCGTTTATCTGGAAAACCATTGTTTGTGAATTTCTCTCAGGATATAAAAAAAATATCTATTTATGTATCTATCTATCTAGCTATTGTTTTTCTGCCCTTAACAAGTCCAATTTACACATTTCTGATGTACTCTTTAACATTTTTACTGATGAAAGATAAAGTATAAGTGCTCATGTTGAAAGCACAAGCACAAAGAATAGTCACAACCGCGGTGCCAAGGGGTGCCTTGTTATGCCAATGTTGTTACTGATGATGTGTTTTTTTTATTAGATAAAGAATACTGTATACATATAATATATATATATTTTTTTTTTTTTGCTGAACAGGTAAATGGAAAAGCGTACAACCAGGCCAGACTGTTGTTGGGTAAGATGGGAGCGCTACATCCGGCCAATCGCCTCGCAGCCTACGTCACAGGCAGACTCCCCGTTCTTAGGGACAATTTTCATGAGAGCACCCACAAACCAAAGTTTATGCCAAACATCAGCCCGTCTGTCAACGGTCAGAGTGAGACTACTGGTGTTGCCGTCCCTCCGATTAATGCTGCCAGTAAAACCACGAATGTGAAGACACACCCACTAAGTAAGTGTTCTCCTGGACCTGATGCATGAAGTCCTACTATGTTATTGTTAATCCCGATTGGAGTCAAAAGTTCTACTCTGTCAGTGACCGTTTGAGCTCCAACTGTTTGTTTTGGTTATTTATTGCAGGAGTACTTCACCTTTTAATATTTGCTAGTAATTAAAACATCTGCATGTTTCTTGTGTGCAGTAACAGTTTAACAGCTCGTAATTATCTGTCAGTCCTGCAACATCTTTAAACTGAGCAGCTATAATAGAGGCGGTTCGGATGACTAAATTGCACTGAAAGTAAACAGGTTGTCATATCTTCGCTGTTCAGAAAGGTGGGGGGTTTACAAATTCTGTTTTTACCTGCGTATCTCACTTGTATATCAATTCAGTCTCATCATGTTTCATCTTGTCTTCTCAGTGCGTTTATTACAACCTGCCTCCGTCAATGGTCCCACCACTTTGCCGCAGCATTCACAAAGCTCTTCCGGAACCATTCCCATCCAGACATCTGCAACAAGCCAGTGTACCACCATCAAACCAGTCCAGACGTCTGCACCAAGCCAACGCAGCACAGTCAACCTCCCCCCGAAAAGCTCCATGTCCTTGCCCGTCCATCTCACCGTGTCCCATACACCGAAAGCCTCGCCGGTCTGTCTCACTGTGTCCCCGTCACTGAAAGCCCCCAGCTTCTTGGGAGAGAGTGGAACCTATTCGTTCAGGATCTGCCCTCCGGCCAACCAGAACACAGAAGTCCAGAAGCTACCAGGAGTTTCTCTACCGGGGGGCTTCACTCTCATTCAGCTACCAAAGCCAGAGGGCGATGGCACTTCAGCGAAAAAAGCTGAAGCCAAACACAGTAGCGTCATTGAAGCAGAAACACAAAATGGTCCATTGTGTTCTTCTAACTCCTCTGCAGCAGGATCAAATGTGAATTACCTTGGAAATGTAGGACCGAACAAAGGTGAATCAGTGACACCTGGTTTTGAGATAAGGCGTGATGAAAATATGCCAGCAGATCATTGCGATGAAGCCAATGGAATGTTTGCGAGTAAAACTGATTTAGTTTCTGCATCAGACGACGAAAGCTCAGACTTTCCCTCCGAGGATGAGGAAGATGTAAGTCAAGCATGTGATAATGAGATGATATTGACACATGGAAAGAATTCCTAGTACAGTGTCATGTTTCTGTTTTCTTTTTCAGGATGAGCTGGTGGATATTGAGACCTTGGATGAAGGAATGAGCATGGCTCAAGTGATGCGAGCAGCCCAGAACACATTCCAGCACTCGCGGTAATTCATGTGTCAATGTGTGCTTGCGAATATTTTCATATTTGTTTTTTACTACATAGTACTACTACATAGTATTGCTTGATATTTCATTTATGTATCCCTGTGCCGTTAGACAATCCAGGAATTCAGGATTTCTGCAGCAGGTAGCAGCATTTCTCTCATACAGAATCTACAGCAGTGTTTGGTGCTATTGCTGTTGGTCACCTGCTCAACTCTCCATTTCAGAATAACACACAGCGTAAACGTGAGAGCAGCACAGATAGGCGACTGAACCACCTGACGCTGGAGAGGAGAAGACGCTCTGAACAGCGTGTCCTTTTTGACACTCTGGAGGAGGTCCTTGGGAAGAGAACATCCAGGTTACATCTTCTCTCGCTGGTCAGTTCTTTTCCTTTGAAGTAATTTCTCCTTGCATTCACTTACAAAGTTTCTAACCCTAACCCCGTCAGTCAGAACAGTCAGCAAACAGAAATCATTCTTTTCTGCTACACAGTTATGGCTCAGCTCATCTCAACTCAGCTCTACTCTGTTTGGTTCCATTCAGGTGTTTTCCATTTCAATTCCTAGGGGTGTAACAAATAACCGATTTGAATCAGAAAATCTGTTTTGATCTAAAACATGCAGGTGCGTTGGTACAGTCTCCTGAATCAATCTCTGTGTAGCGTGAACTGGCCATTGATGCGATTACAAAGGTATAAATCAGTTAAATTTAGCTGATGCAGCTGCTGGAAGCTGCATCAACATGTATGACTCCCTCCATTAAAACTGTCCTGATACTCGTCGCAGTCGCGTCCGAAGCTGTGCTCATTCATGTTGATGATTTAACATTTGGGGAGATGCTGTAATGAAAAAGTAAATCATACGCTGGGGTGACAGTTATCATTACCCTTTCTGTACAGTGAACCCAATTTGTTACTTACGGTCTACGACTGATATATGAAGACACGTTAACAGTAGTTTTTCTATCACGTTAATGTGTGTATGTTTTTTTTAACAAATATCTGTTCAAATGCAGCATAATTTTAGTAGTCTGAGTGGGCCTTCATCCACCCTGTCTGGGCATGAAAATGGAGATAATTGGGAGGAGCTGAAGAGGAGGATGGTGTAAAAAAATAAAATAAAACACATAAAAAAAAAAATTAAAACACATTACGATTCAGACCCTGGCAAGCTATGTGTGACCACTAAGATAGTAGTGTAGAAACCTTTACGTCTTCTACCTGTTTGGACGTGGAGAATTTCCCTACTGGGCGGTGATGTCAGTTACCACCAGATGCCTTGTAAAGTGAATTTAGATATAATAATCAGGTTTCAACCTGTAGGTCAGTGGTGTCCAAACGTTTTTTAACTGAGGGCCACATACATAAATATATAGAAGGGGCTGGGACACTTACTATAAATTATGTATATAACATTAACTTTAGTGTATTAAAGTTAGACAAATCAATTGAAAGTGGACACATTCTGTATTGTTGAATCACAGCTTTACATAAATGGATCTTACAGAGCTACAGATTTATTCAGGAAAAGCTTTGGTAGCACATTCTCAGAACAGCAGTCTCAGATTTCTTTTTAGACAGAAGATAGTACAGTACAGTACAGAGGAGAAAAAAAATTTTTTTTAGCAACACACCTATTAACGTTCGTTTGAAAAA
>JBBMJM010154016.1:0-10491 GCA_037832705.1 Centriscus cristatus
TTGAGTTTACAAATAAACAAACTGGGAAAGGACCATTACGTAACAAATTCTGTGGATTTATTCTTCTCAAGCAGAGAAAATCCATTTTCCTCTCGAATCTCTCCTCAGTTTCAAGAACTTCCATAACAGGAATGCAAAATCCTGAGTCATCATTTCCCTGCATATTCAAGCTTGTCCTACATCCACTTACTGCGCTTAGGATGCATTCATGAGCCCATCTGATTTTTTTTTTTTTTTTCTGGCTGGTCAACAAAGGCCGTCTTTGTAAACCATCTGAGAAAATGTTTGCTGTATTTCCCAGCATCACTGAATTAGTGGTCTGACAAGAGAGAAGCGGAGCGGCGTCAGTGAGACCCTCGCTTTACATGTTCCCTTCCAAAACAACACAAGAGCTCATGGAGAAGAAGTTCCTTTATTTGTCGGCTGTGAAAGGTTTCCTAACGAGCTCAGAGTGTCTGGTGACATGTCTGATTATTTGCACATAGAGATGAGCGACTCCAGCATGCAAGTACAGTAACTAGTTGTACTTACAGGAATGTCTACAGGAATGTGGACGGACCACTGGGGTGAAATGTGTGATCCCTCTTTCAGTCGTTATAAAAAAAAAAGCTGCTGAAACCAGTTAGTGTGAACTAGAAACGTGAACGTTGTCCCTCGCTTTAGGCGGATGATGGGCGGCCAGAGAGAGTGAGTGAATGTGCAGAGCACCGCGTCGGGAGAGACCTGTCCACGTTCCCGTTCCTCCATAGGCATCATTGTTTTACATTCACCCATAAAGCAGGTCAGTGCATTTCCACCTCCTCTCTTCACACTTCACTGAGCATTCAATTTGTATACTCTTTATTATTTTCTTCCACGAGGCTTTGATCATAAATTAAACCCAACATATGAGTCAATAAAAGACATAACCTCGAGGTCATTTACTGGGAGCCTCCAACCACTATCACCCGGACCCATAAGGCAAGTAAAGAATGTACCGTGTGTCACAGAATGACACCCAAAGCCTGATAAATCCTGCTCCTGCCACTGCCACTGTCAGATAAATGGAAACCTTCGCCACCTGAACTACTTTCACCCCCACCCATCCCACCCCACCACCAACCACTGTCAAGGTTACGCAGAGCAATTTGGTTTGTGAGGGATCAGCCCTCCTTATTTTCCATCATTGCAGTTCAGGGATCTGTAGATTTGAGGATGTCCCGTCTCAAGGAGAGGAGGTTCGTCACAGGACGTCTGGGTGACAGATGACAGGAAAATGAGGAAGAAACAACCGGGTTTGCTTAGATTCCAGTTGGGTTCATCATATGCCAGAGGATAAAATCTGATGGATTGTTATTCCGACCTTCCTGCGATCAAACTCAAGCCCGTGATGACCAAATGACTCTGGTCAGTTCATCTTTCCATTGTTTCATCTGCACTATGAAATAAATATATATTACGAGCAGGATGACAGCCTTTCTTCCTTTCATTTGTTTTTCATTCCCTCGTCATGCCCAATATCTCCGGCACAGATTGGAGTTTTCGTTATACAAACACAGCTGCATTTGGGAGCCCCAAATAATCCTACTGGTTGGTTAAACGTCAACAGACAAAGTCAACAATGCAGTTTTATTCCAGAGCAGAAAGCAGTGAAACTGTGCACTGCGGAGTAGGTGATTTGAATTCAAATAAATTAGGAACTTTAGAGACCCCAGTAGAGTGATATGGCTCTGCTGTACCGATGAAGGGGCTACTGAACAATGCGAATCAGAGGTATTTTGTTTATCCTAGAGGGAAACTCTTTGAACTGAACTACAAACTAAGAAAAAAAAAAACTTTCCCAAAATGTTCAATCCATAAAAATACACATCTTGGTTGTACATGAGGTCACATGTGCGCATAATTTTCTACAGACTGCACAAGGCTTGTGTTAGCCAGTTCCAGGCAAACTCCAGTGTGGACAATGTTGAGCACTAATGCAGGGATTCCATGTATGGGTTCATGACTTATTATCATCAGTGAACGAACACAAAGAATCCTCTTCATAGAGAGTCCAGACAGATGAGTGAACCGTCACATTGCATTTGTATCACACTGTAAAGGTACCGGCAGACAGTCGGCGTCCCGGACGGCAAAACATCCAAGATGGACGCGGACAGGAAGGTTTTCGTTCATCCCACAATTCCTGTTTTTCACCCCAAAGAGAAGGATCAGAGGTTGAAGTGTTTGTATTGTGCGATGTTTCTCTGTTAAAAAGGCTGTAGTCTCACCTCTTTGACACGCGGAGTGTCCATCTTATAATCATCCAACTGGGTTTGTCAGACTTTCATATGTAGAATTTCCACTTCTCACATAAGTCTAAGGATTGTGCGATAGTAGATATTAGACAACTTTCTTTGTCATGTAAATTCTCAATGTTTTTGGACAGCGCAAATGTAAGGATGGATACACAGGAGTAAGAAAACATCCAGTAAACAATCCAGAAATAATCTAAATCTCATCCGGCAGCTGTTTGACAATCGATTTTTGTTTAACCCATTTCAAAAATGTCTTTTCAGTCAATTAGTTTCCATACAGAGGTTTGGACATCTTTCTATCCGACAGCGCAAAAAGTTGAAGCAGAGCAGCTAAACGACACAAGACGTCCTGAGAATGGGGAACAAATGCTGTTTTAACGTGCGCTCATGAAAAGTGGAGTCCCATCAACAGAACAATGGCAGAGAGAGCAGGGGGTATTCACCAGAACACCCTCGTGAATTTACAGCCGCCACATTGCCTGAAAATGGATGCTGTCACCATGGTGAGAGAAAAGGAGGTGAGTCTGTTCTAAAGGACGTCGGGGTTTTTTTGTTGTTGTTTTTCTGGATGGACCCTTTTAACCTGGAGATGCAGACATACAGCCAGCACATTCGGTATGCTGACTGCAGCTCAGAGGAGTGAGGACCAATCACATCGGACTATCTGATAGTCTATCTGATATAGACAGGCTCAGAGACATACAGAGTCTGTAGGGGGGAAGAGGGGGGCAGGTCGACCACAGTGCTGCGGCATCAAGTGCTTAGGTACACAACAAAGATGTCTGCGGCTGATGAGAGCGGTGGATCGATTGCAGTTGTTTTGGCACCAAACATTGGGCATTTTTTTTGAAAGACAGAAAGACAGGTCCATTTCCATCTCTACATCACACGTGCCATTGACTGGTTTCTGTTCCTCTGATATCGTCAGCTTGGGACCGTCGATCACAAGGATCTACGTCTTTCTAGATGTGGGTCTGGATTTCCAGGCTACTTTTTACCATGAGTTTTGCATTTGCTGACACCAAAGCATCACCTTCATTCTGCTGTTCAGTGATGGATGTGAGCCCACTACAGCCCACACCCACTAGTGTGCACCTTCCTTTAAATGTCCCATGACAATAGTGCAGCCGAACTTGTGGTTCGGGAAAGTTCCAGATTAGTTCAATTGTATTTATATTGCAATTTGAAAATGTGAACCTTTTCAGCCGGGCCACAACACTGCAAAACAAGTGTCGGCACAGTCCGTATTATTCATTTACTTCTATCTGGAATCAATCATGAGGTGGATGGGGATGTGAGGCGGATGCGTTTACGTGTATGAATGATGTGTTGTGGCGTCTCCTGAGCACACTGAAGCAAAACCCCCCTATAAGGTGATAAGACATTGTATCTTGAACTCAGTAAGACGCAGCCCCACTGGCTTCACTCTCTGCAAGCAGACGCACCGACGGTGACGTCTGGACGCATCACACATCACATGAGCACATCATCAGAAACCTGATCAGCGTGTTAAACTCTGATACGCATCCTGCAAGAGAACAGATGTGTTCCATTTCTACACACAGGAGGCCTGCGCGGCGACGAACTCCTCACCTGACAAATAGGAGCTGACAACCAAGAGGCTTGTTCATTTATCAACCAGAGGAGAGAAGGGGGAAAAAAAGTCACCCGGCAAAGATGCACCTCTATGATATTCAAAATCTACATTTATTGGTGCGGCCAATATGTTTCCAGCATGGTTTCTCCTCACATCACAAAGCAGATTCAGAAGTAAACTTTTTTTCTTATCTGATTTAAAGTTATTTGTATCTTTGGAAAAGAACCTGACAAGCTGCCAGCGGGCAGCAAACTGAAGATCAGATCAGTTTCACGTCACATATTATTTTTCAGTAAGATGCCACTTGACAAGATTGTCGTGTTGTGGGAGCTGTATCACATTTTGCTGATAGGTATAATCTCACTGAGCATCTCGGAGTTTGTTTCAAGCTTTTATTCATCGGGGAACGGCTGCTGAGCACGGCGTCCCTCTCTCTCTCCTGAGCAGCTCTGATGGCGCTTTAAAAAGGGAAATACTTGTTTGAGTACGCAGAAAGTGTTCTTATTAATTTGTTCCCAGCTAACCACACTTTACCAGTCGTTTCTCTAAGGAATAAGCTGTTCCAGAAGGTGACACAGACGCCTATTGGCTTCACACGTGCTCTTCTATTTTGATTCATAAGTGTGTTAATTTCAGTGTGCATGCATTTCTACGAAATGTTTTTTGGTTCTTAGATGGAACTTTCATTTTAAAACAATGAAGTAAAGACTCTTAAAACTTGACACTTTTGATGCGACAATGAATTATTTAATTACAACCTTAATTGTTCTAGTTCTTTCAACAAGAGACAAGCTCTGTTTCCAAATTTGCATTATACTTTTTATATCTCATATATATTATTACCATTGTTCTTCACATATGTTCTGGTTTATTTGTTACTCTAGTAGTAGTAAACCCGATACTTTTGGTTCATAGACAAAACAAAGCATTTACAGCATTGTCAGCCTATGTTCTCTAGGCCTTTTTTTTATATCATTTTCTAGATGTATTATAGATCAAACAATGAATTGATGAGTAGATTAACTGATGATAACTGTTATTTGCAGCCCGACTTGATATGTGTGTGTCAGCGTGTTTTCACATTGCTGAGGGAGGTTAAAGTTATATGAATGAGAACTGATTAATGGAGTGTACACACATATAAACACACACATACAAACTCACACATACACAAACACACACACACAGCACCGGGGTTCCGTGTGCTGCCTGTCTGCCTCAGATTTTAGGAAGAACAAAAGGGCTCATTTCACCACATTGCTCCAGGAACGGCGTGCAGTGTAGTCACACTGTATTGCTCACTGCAATCGAAAAGACAATACAACAAAGTCGACAGCCCCACTCCATTACAAGGCCTCTGGAATTACATTCTCCTCACATCCAGCCCACTGAGACCCAATCACTGTGTTTGTGGAGATGGAAACAATTTGGCAGAGGTTGGCTAATTTCTATGGGACAATGTACTCACAGACAGCAGAGAAGCAAACGGAGAGGGGCTCTGACTGACATTTTATCGAACATATCCGAAGAGCGATGTAATGTAACCGTAGCCCATATAACATCAAGTATGTGATGAGCGTGACTGAAGCTCCAGCGTCACTGGATTGAAACACTGAAACAGCAACGACTCGCAGATGTGATTCAGATTACAACAGAATAGATGAAATATTCTTCAGTGGAACTGGTCCTTTGTGTCTTGTTATCAAGGGACGGTGTGAGGGGCATAGTAACACACAGCAGAGGTTTTTCCTCTTCTTTCTCGAGGTGAAGACAACATTTGGAGAGTTTACTGACTTTGTCACAGCTGTTGTTTCACATCAGCGCTCGGACATCCGGTGGTCCGGAGCTGGAATGGAATCCCTCCATGACAGCAAAGGAATCCACAGCCACTGCTCATGTTATCACCACGAACAGACGAGCATTGAGCTCGAAAGCTGCTGATGCAAATCAAAGGTCCGGAGGGAGACGTTCCACGATACTTTTCATCGTTTTTTTGTGGTTTCTTCACTCCTTTCCTGTTGGATGATTCAGTGCTGCACATACTCTTTACGGTCCTCCAGGAACATGGCATAAAATTTTATTAACTAAACGGATTATTATTTCCTTGTTTTATATTCGGTACAATAAATTTAAAGTTGTTTTTCTGAACAAATCTTTTGAACTAAGCAGTTGCTGAATCAATTTGTTTCGCAGACATCTTTTCATCATCATCATCATCATGATCTTTATGTTTCTGTACGTCTTGGACGTGATTCTGTTTTCACATTGTCATGAACTAGCTGGTTTGATGTCATACACAAATAGACGCGCTGCTAACACACATTGATGACATCGGGAGCAACTTGGGGTTCAGTGTCTTGCTCAAAGACACTTAAACATGAACTCTGACCTGTTGGACCTCCTGAGCCACAGCCGCTCATATGACTCGTTCTCGTTGAGATGTTTTCATTGAGTGATTACGGGGTGTACGAGACACACAGTCAGATGGTTTTCATTCTGTTACCAATGGATGTGGGAGTGAATTTGATTATTTTCCTTTTTGCCTCCTGGAACCTTGTCATGGTCCTCTCATGATCCCAGACCACTTTCAAAACCACTGAGTTAAGGAAGTGGAGCACCCAGAACGCAGGTCGACAAGATAGAAATATCCACTCTCCAACCACCGAGAGGGTCCCGACATTCAGACGGTAAATCTGTTTATATTTTTCTTTTCTGGATTATTACAGTGGAAAAGGAATTGGGTCCAAAAGTTGTGTTTATTTCTTCTGCCTCCCCCGTCCTCTCCATTAAGGACCAGGGACAATGCAAACAAACATATCCATCTCTGACAAGCAGCCAGCCGAGAATGAAAAACGAAACTCTAAACTCTGTTGCATCTCCCCTCAATGGAGTTTCAGCCTCCAACCGACTCAGGCTTTCAATATTTTATGAGTAAAAACTTCAAAAAAATTACTGCTATCTCTATTGAACTTGCATGTCTGCTATCATCTTTTTTTCTCTCTGGGTTCTTTTCTACAGGGTAAATAAAACTTAAACTGGGAGAAAATACAACAGAGAATGCAAACGCAACTCACCCCCGACTGTGAGGAGGGCGATGTCTTTGAGACCAGCAGAAGACAATAACAGTGTGGTGGTTTTTATATTCCAAACTACCGTAATTTCTGGACTATAGAGCGCACCTGATTATAAGCCTCACCCCATACATTTTTAAAGGAAAAAAACATTTTGTACATACATAAGCCGCACCTGTCTATAACCTGCAGGTGCCCACATATTCCGCACGTCTCACTTTTTTCCTGCTAGATCGCCCCCTGGCGGCTGTTAGACAAATGTATAAATTGTCCGCACCTTTGTATAAGCCTCATGGTTCAAAACTTATGAAAAAAATAGCGGCTTATAGTCCAGAAATCACGGTACATTTCCAACCCACAAGGTGAATCTCGTTTGGTTTGTTTAAAATTGATGTGCAAATTGTAAATGACATATACATCAGTTTTCCACCACCACCAGTAAGTACCTGCAGCTCCGCCAGAGAACAGTCTCATTTTGCCAACTCTTATAATTCAGTATTAATTACATGTATATTTTCATTCATCCGTTCTTCCTCACGTTTTCATTCCAGAAGCTTTGACGTTCTGATCCAGCTGACTGAGCGACATTCATACAGGGTCAGTGAAAAATAGCTGAGTTGTCATGTCCTTTTTGGCCTTTGTTAAAATAATAATAAAATAATTTATTAGACTTTTGTATAAATCCATCTGTCTCCATCAGTATTTCATACGATAGAAATTCCACCTGTTCAGAGATACAGGAAAGACAGGGCTGCAAACAAATCAACACATCCTCTTCGCTCTAATTGTTTTCACATTGTTTTAATAATACAGAGGATTTCAGTCACTTCTGTGTCCCGTACAAACCTCCTGACATAGTAGAGGGGAAAAAGCAATTTCCTGTGAACCTTGAAAAAGCAGCATGACTCCAGTTTCGCAGGCCTCCGAAATTATAAATTCCAGTCAAACACATGAAGCTACTCAGGAAGACAAATATACGGTTCCATCGGAATAATTAAATCTCCCAAAGCTCATAGAAGTGGAACATGCAGGTAGAAAAAAAAAAGAAAAAAAAGATACCGGAAAGAAAATATTTTCATTGATCTAACTGTAAGTCTCTGCAGGCAGAGATTTAGTTCCAGTGGTGAAATATCAGAGTAATGGAAGGTTATTTTAAAGAGACATGTTTGCTCAGAGGGGGATTTTTCATATTGATGACACTTTTTACCATAAATGATAATAAAAACCATTACCATATGCACTTGCGGTTGAAAAAAAAGAGATGATGGAGCAACTGAAAAGTGATGGGAGCTTCCCAAAGTTAACAGACATGACATTTTCAGAAATAAAAGCTGTTGTAGAGGGCAGTGTGTGTGTCTGTGTGTGTGTGTGTGTGTGTGTGTGGTTGAGATTACGATCCAAACCCTCTGTTCACACAAGCCCAGAGCTTGTCACACTGACAGCTCCATTGACAGCCCGCTAGAAACACAACAATGAAGAGGAGGACGAATAATAACAGAGAGTGAAAAATACCCTGCACCAGTTGTCTTTACACCATTCGAGACGAACAGCTGTGTGACAGACTTGTGAGCAATTACTTCAGTGGATGATGAGACTGACAGTGACATGTAAGAACTAAATTTGCACCGTTTTGCTCATTTATTTCTGTGTTTTTGCACTAATTCACTTGTAGCAGCAACAGATGGGAATTGGAGTTGTGGAGACACAACTAGAAGGAGTGCAGGACGTTTGGGGATTTCAGATGTGGAGCAGACTACCGGTGCAGCACAAATAACCTGTTTCATACCGTTAAATTTGTGCCAGTTTGCATCGTTACAAACGTGTCAACTTTACTGGGGGTTTGATCGATCTGTAACATTGTAATGTGTCTCGCCGTGATCCAACTCCAACTCTTTCAATGGTCAGAAATTGGTTCTTCAGCAGGAAACCGACTTTCACTGCAACAGACGAGACGATCTGCAACAACTTATCTGTACAGTTCAATGGTGTCAATCAATCACCGTGATTAAAGAGGTCAAATCCATCTGAATGTCTCCATACTCCCTCTCTGCTACGCCTTCGGAGCATTTATCTACCCTCTATATAACATGAATATATTTCCCCCCCGTTCCTGCCTGTCATATGACCTAAGTACTTGAATTCCAGCGAACTTGGGCTGCAGGTTATTTGTCATCCCTCATTTCTTCTTTGATCCCACTGCTTTCCAAGGCACGGGCAGCTCGGTCCATCCCCATCATCCTTTTATAATTAATAGCAGGCTTCTTTCTGGGGATATCTACTCATTTGTTTTCTTCTTTCCCCTCGTAACTATCCGACCGTGTCTGCACGAGTCCCAGAATAATGGTTTTTTGGCCGCTGTTGGTGCAGTCTAGCAAGGAGAGACACATTTAATTTGTGTTACTGAGCGAGGGGAGGCTGCTGTATGTTCGTGCCAGTGGGCAGAGGAGGACTGTTAAAAGACCTCATATGATGCCATTTCCTATTAACAGAATTGGTCTTGATATGAAACAACAGGTCCTTGGTATTCTCCTCATCCAAAAATGTGAAATGAATTATTATTTGGGATTGCGTCGGTGTTTGTTGGAAAATATAAAAGGATATTGGGTTCTACAGTGATGCAATCTCTTATTGTTTGTGTATCCCGTCCGTCTATTAATCCTATACAAGGTTTTAATCAAGGAGTTAATAATCAGAAACAAAATGGAGCTCAAAGAACACCGGGAGCAAGAAAATATTGGAGAGAAGCGAGTTGCAGCGGGAGTTCTTAGGCCTCATAAAAACATTCAATATTGGACCCCATCAAGCATGAACTTAATGTTGCCGTCTGCTCGGAGGACCCGGTCACTCCGTGCCATAGAATCATCATGGCGGCCTGATTCCACACCCCCTAGCTGCACGTTGCTGTGTTTCGCCTGGGAAAAATGCCAGTTTGTGAAAACTAGGACTTTGGTTTTCTGCGCAGCATGTGGTGTTTAGTTGTGTCCAAGCCCCTAATGAGCTTTTCATTCACACGATGGAAGGGAAACGGAAAAAAAAAAAAAAAAACATGAATAAATTGTGGCATACTTGAGTTAATGAGTTCAATGACAGCAAGCGATTGATGAGCCACTTCTAAACCCGCAATATGTGCAGATCAAGTTCATTTGGAGTCGGAATAACATTGTTAGATTGTGATTTGGATCTCAGAGTGGATGACTGGGTGTGTTTACAGCACCGTTCTAGAACAGGCCAGCAGAAGGGAAGTCACAGCATGAGAGGAAGTTCTTCAATTTGAAACAAAAAACAAAAACAGCTGATCATCAGTGTTAAAAGGTCAGAGGTCCCCAGCCTGAACGCACCACAGCACAAAACGAATGCCAGGAGCTGCACAATCACTGAACAGCAACATTTTCAAATCAAAGAACAATCGAAAGCATGATGTCATCTTTTAGTTCAGGTAATTAGCAGAGCTGGTAGAAGAAGACAAATACAACTAACGGAATGTGATGATGTCAGGATCTGCAGGCAGATACTATGACTACTGATAAAACAGCTTGTGAAATATGAA